>VZTM01003418.1:628038-674499 GCA_013400555.1 Jacana jacana | reverse complement strand
GCCAGGAGCAGTCGAGCCCGACGCCATCAATCAGGAAGCCATTCCAGCCAGCCCCCGAATCCAGACGCGCACCCAGGCAGCACTCTCTCAGGAAACCCTCACAGTCGGGAAGCACACGGGAGCACTCCCAGGAAGCACACATTCAGGAAGCACCAGGGAGCACTCCCAGGAAGCACACACAGTCGGGAAGCACCCTTGCCAGGAAACACCAACACCAGGAAGTACCCACATTCGTTCTACAGTTACAGGTCCTCATTCGCTAAGCACTACATTTCGGATAGGGAGAGGGGTATTGTCCACGAGCTTTCCACGCACTTTTCACAGGCTTAAAGTTGCCCCATGATTGGCTACAACATTTGTGTCATTTGCTGTTTCCCACACTTTGTTTCGCCTTCACTATACTTCGTTTCGCTTACTTCCACTTATTTGCATATGTGCCCTCCCAGCAACCCCCTCTTAAAGGGCCTGCTCTCAACAGTACATACACACCATGGGTGGTACACCTAGCCCTTTGTATCTCAGCTCCTCCAGCTTCTTTAGGTTTTGGGTCACTGCAGCCACAGTTTGCCTCATGAACAAGAGCAGCAGTTCCACATAAGAGAATCATGTTTCTCCACCCGCATCTGTTCCGAATGTGAAGTGTGAGCCAACACACAACAGCTCAGTTTAGCCCTAGATGTCCATTTATAGGCTGCATATGAACATACCCAAGACCTGCTGTTCCTTCCACAGGCAGTCCCTAAGCAGGACTCAGCCCTCCCAAGCCATGAGCAAAACCCCCCGAAGTCTTTCTGGGCAAGAACCTGTTACACAGCATAGACCTGGTTGAGAGGGGAGCATCTGGATACATACCCAGTTGGGAAATGGCAGCTTCCACCTGCAGCTCCTGCCTTGTAGCGCAGGCTGGAGCAGCCAAGCAGGCAGTGAAACTGCTGGGTTACTGAGCAATGCTGACTTCAAGCAGTCTCTGCCGGTTTACCTACTCTCACAGCTGGAGGACACCTGGGAAACCTGGATCCATCATCAGTGATGCAATGGATCACCACATGTGTCTGTACAGTTTGAGAGCTGCATGTGACTTGGCAACACCAGAGATCAGCAATTCTTCTGTTACAGAAAAAAAGAACCAAGAAAAAAAAGTCCCTGGGGGGCTCTTCCTGTGTGCACATCCCTGCAACAGGTGAAAGATGCTACCCGGGGCTCCAGCTGGCACCCTTCCCACCACAGCATAAAGCCAAGTGCCAAGACTGGCATGAAAGAAGCCTTTCAAAGAAAACAGACCAGCCCAGTCACTTCAGACAAGACACTGCAATAAACTGTAAGTTGGCAGAGCTCTTGGCACTTCCGAGTGCCCCGGTTTTACACCGCTAGCAAACATCCTAGTATGTTTCATTTTCTAACTCTTCCGCTGGTCCCTACCTCCCCTCACTGCTAATACTTACAGGACTCTGAGACGGAGCTGGTAGGAGGTAAAAATGACGTAAGCATCTGAAAGCACTGGAGCAGCCCCAGATCAAGCCCCAGGGAAGGAAAGCCCCCAGCCCACCTGGGGACAGCCCGGTGCACCCTGCAGTAGAGCATGAAATGGCTCCCTGCTCCCCTGTGCAATGGTTGTACTTGGGACTTAGTGGGAAATGAATAAATCAATATTGAAGAAAGGTTCACAGTTTGGACTCCAAATCCAGTGTTCATATTTAGTAGCATATTTTAGCATGTTCAGTCACCAGCTGAACTCATGGCATGGAAATGGCTTTATGCCTGCTCACGTTTGAGCTGTGTGTAGCTGCATCCGCAGCTGATGCCCTTGAAGACCAGGCAGTCAAACGGCATTTGCCACGGATCCTTCTTGCCTTCTGCTCCATCACTGTACGTCTAAGTTCTTCTTGGGAAGCTTCAAGCAGGCTTTTTGCAGACCAAAAAGCTTTCTTAACAAAACCAACCAAATAAAAAAGTATCCTACCCTTGCAAATAATTACACTGCTTTATTTTTCAGTATCTCAGACTCGGGAAATGAAAGAGTCCAGACACTTTCCAAGATATTACACAGCTTTTTTTTGTTGGTTTTTTTTTTTTTCCCCTATCTCCCTAGCCACAAAACAATCAAATTAAATACAAATTAGTTGTTTTGCTACATCTGTTACATTGGAAGAACATAATTCTTGGTAGAAGCAGCTTAGCTCCAGCAGCCACGGGTGGAATGAAGCGCTGTTTTCTCCTGCTCTTGTGTAACCCACTTCAGTGTTCCCAGAAAAGCACACGGAGGGACAGAAGGATGTGACAGATAACAAAATACAGCGGTTTATTGAACAAAATGGGGCAAGGCAATGTTCCCTTTACATTCAATGAGAATTCAGGAGTATGAAGCACAACATGCTATACACATACAGACATGATACTTTGGTTAAATGTCATTCAGAAGTTCTATGCCAAACCTGATAAAAATTAGAGTGAACAGTCAAAGGTAAGAAACAAACCTAGGCTTGCATAGAGGGCTTATTGGCAGTGCCCAATTTATATTTAAGGATTAGCTGTTGCAACACAGAGTAAACTTCCAGCTCTGAAGAATTTAAGCCTTCTGACTCACCCAGCTCATCACATGACTAATATTTAGATTCAACAGGCTGAAAGTTTACCCTGAAGAGCTAAATGAGACAACTGCAGTTACTTCTCTGAGACAATTAACTATATTGCAGTGCACGGATGCAGCTGGAGACACACCGTGGAGTCTTACTTAGAGTGAACACTGATACAGTGGAGTTTACCGTGAAGTAGAAAATACTCATTTGTGTGTGTCACTGTCCTCTCTGGGATGCTCCTGGAAGAGCACAATGAAGCCTTGCCCTGTGCTACCCACGGGGAGGAGGTGGCTGATGGTCTCTCCAGCCCAGTGAAGCTTCTCAACACAAAATCTGTGTCCTACAGCTTGCCCTGGGCGAGCCAAGTGGCTCTTGTGTGCAGCACAGCCAGAGCCCCCACAGCAGTGCTGCACAGAGAACAGTAAACTGGGATGGATCTCTGCAGGTTTACACTTGTCTTCAACATTAAAAATATCCCAAAAAGACAAGCTGCCTGCGGTACACTTCACATGAGGGGTACTGCTGTGTCTCAGCACTGTATCCCACACCCAGCTCCCAAAGCAACTGCAAAACTAAGCACTCTCTGAGCATGTTTAGACTGGGGCAAAACCAAACCTGTCCATCAGCTGGGGACAGATAGAAGGCAGAGGAACCCTCAAAGTCACCCTAGATGGGAATTTCTGTGCAGCACCCTCCCTGGTAGCACTGCCAGGAGTGGGACAGCGCAGAGTTCGGTCACCCATCAGTCCATACTATGAGCTATGCTGTTTCCTATTGCCTCTCATCCAGCCTTGCAGTGCCTGGGAGAACAGCAGGAGCCATCTGCTCGGGCTGACAGACACCCCAGAGATCATCCTGTGTAAGAAGCAACGAGTTTCATGGACTTGCTGCACTAGATTACATGAGTGTAAACTAAGTAGGGGAGTCCTCACACTGTCTCCAAGTGCTCCCCTTACATATAAATTAGCAATCCACAGTTAGTTTGCATACAGGTTAATATGAATTAAAATAAAAACCTTGATAATAAAAATATATAATATACACATTGATCAATAGCAATAAACTGAATGAAAACACTAGAATGTAACAGTGGCTGTATTTCGGCACAAAAAATCCCAACCCCCACACAAAGATCTAGCACTGTAAAAATAAAAATCCTTTTTTTTTTTTCCTCTTAAGTAAGAGAATGTTATTAATCCTGATTCAAATCCTGACAGGTGGGAATGCAGAGATATAAAAATACTGTACATACAAGATCCCTTTTACAGACTGAAGCAAACTGCAGCATTTAGTAACTTCTGTCCTTCCTCGTCAAGAGGAGAAATTCAACGATGAGACTTCATCTATTCCCAACAGCTGATATTTTCCCACCCCACAAAGTTCAAAACCATGAAGTTCTTTTGAAGAGATGAGATTAACCTGTTGGATCTATCCACGCGACAGCAACCGCTTCTCGCTGCAGGAAGCCGTACAGTCCACGTTAAGACAGGGTTTCGTAGCAAGGTGACTCAGCTCAGACTGCTGAAGACATGGAATATCCCTGCATGTAAGGCACGATCACTCACTCGGGTTCGCCCGACCTCTCTTCTGCTGACCAGTGTGCTTTGGACGGAGGGCAAGGAGGTGGCAAGAGCGCTTGCTGGTAAGACGTGCCTACTATGGAGATTAGGAAGTGCCAGGATTTCACGGTGATTAATTTTTCTCATGGTGTCTGTTGCTTTGTTAATGCACAGTCAGAAAGGGATGCAAGACCTGAATGACCATGGCAGGGTCCCAGCAAGGGCCCTGACATGCTATTAAATCCAGAGCAAAACCATAGGCAAAGCTACTAAAACTTGACAAGGGAAGACAGGGAAAAAATAAAGTTATTTAAACATTTTCTGTCATAGAAAGGAAATATTGCTCTGATTGCTTCTTTTAAAAAGGTCAACTTCATTGTGCCTCTTTCCACAGAAACACCTGCAAGGTGGTGAGTTTGCATCTCACCTACACAAGCTGCACTTTCTTGAGTCTCAGCAGAGCCATGGCTGCTGAGCCCCAAGATGAGCTGGCTCCGTGTTCATCCATGATCTTAACTCAACCCCAGTTGACTTCAATGGGACCACAGAATCTCCTTTCAAAAGTTATTACTACACATGCAAAACCAGTTGCAACCTTTGCTTCAGGAAGTCTCTAACCTGCATGAGGCCCACAAGGTATATTAGAAGACTAATTGTTCTATTTATACCATATTTACTACATGCTTATCTCAGCTACCATTTCTAGCACTTCTTTCTCTCTCAATAGATGTCAGCCCCTGCTAACAAAACCTTAAGAGTTCCTCTCTTCACAAGGGCTATGGTAAAATAAAACAGGAAAAACACTCACAAGGGAGTGTAAATGAAATAATGTAGGGAGTAGGAATAAAAAGGTAAGAACTAAGGGAGGATTTATACCAAAGCAGCCCATAAAGACTCCCTGAAAGCATCCAAGGAAGCAGCAGATGCTCCTGGGCTCCTTCCCTTGGGCTCAGGTTCCTCAGTGCCATGCCTAGAGAGCTTAGCTGGCCCAAGAAGGCCATTAAGGAGATCCTGCAGCTCCCCAGAGTAGGCACTGAGGTGTTCTTCAGACTTTACCCAGCTTCCAAACAAAATCAGAGTTTTCTCTGTTATCATTTCCACTCACTCCCACTGAAGTCAACAATTCAAATACTCCCAAACATCCCTCCTCAACTAATAGCTCCTTCAAATGTCACCGGGCTTAAGGCCTTCATGACATTAGTGGAAGACAGAAGTTACATCAGCCAACTGCAGTGCAAGAAAGCCCATCACAGCCAGCTACAGACGCCCAGAGAGGCCCGAATTCTTAGTCAGTGATCTCCCCTTGCCTTGTACAGAGGGGCATCATTTTTCCCCATGCACAGTGAGTACAAAGCGCAATCACTTTCTGATTTGGCAGGATTTTTCCCCATCCAGTTTTCACAAGCGCACCAGATGATACAAGCAGCAGAGCCTGGATTGGGAGATATGCAGAAAGCCTAAGTCCATAAAACCCCACCAGGCATCCATTTCACAACAATAAATACTCTGATGGCGACGGAGGGGAAAAATCCACAGAAAAGAAAAAAAAAAAAAACCAGAATGGCATTTTCAGCAGTAGAAATTGACTGTTACATGAAATACAAAAATAAATTTTTACAAAATAGAATAATTGCAGATGAGGTTGCCACATTGGCCCAAGTTATCAAATATAATTAAAAAAAGAAAGAAAAAGGTCTATGTTGTTCTTTTTCCAGATCCTTTGAAACAACATTAACACTTCTGAATGGACAGAGACAGAATTAGAAGAGGGAACAAGGGAAGGGCAGTACAATCTAGCCATTGGCTGGGATATTTCCTGAGAAGCAGCAGCAAGCAAGAGCTTGTGAGTCACTCAAGGGCTCATGCAGATGAGTAAGCTCATGGTCTGGAAGCTGGGGTACACAGCTAACAGGATGCTGCCAATGCACAAAGTCCTATGTTATATTTTTGGTTAGGATACACCTGGAACAGAGGTCTACTGGGGTTCACTGTTTCTTGTCTGCATTGTTTGGCATCCTGCATCTAGCTCAAAGTTGCCTGTAACCATAGTTTTGGATTCAATGCTCAATGTCCATATGGCTCTCCTTTAGTCCCATGGCTCCCAAGACACATGCAGGTTCAGACACAAGTTACTGTACTCAACTGCATCAGCGACTGAGCTAAGAGTTACAGTACCTCCTACTTGGCTTCAGCAAATTTTCCTTGGCTTCTACCGCACCGAAGCTCAAAGCAGGTGACCACAGCATTTAAATCTTCCCAATCCACAGCTCACAGCTTCAACTCCCTGCCATGTCTTAAAAGTCATGCACACAAGGTATAATCTCAGTTGAAATTGTAGTTCCTCTTCGCTCTATCCTGGAGCTAAATGCCTGGTTACGCACTTTACCCAAATTGCTGGAAACCTTAAAAAGAAATAGAGCAGTTAAGAAATTTTGTTCTACAGGCAATTTCTTCCTCACTAGTCCCAGGTTCTGGCTTTTGGTGGTGTACATTATGAAGACATTCTCTCCTTTCTACAAGCTATGATGACCCTATCAGGTTGGCTCAGCTATCTTACCCAGGACAGGAAGAAACACTTTTGCTCTTATAACTTCGTTGCTAAGTCACCCCAATATGGGAAAGACTCATACTTCTGACATTCTGCTGCATTGCCATAACCCAACTTATTTCTTGGATTTTCCTCCCGGCCATATGTGCATGTCTATTTGTCAAAGCTCCAGCCAAAGTTTAAAAGTAAGAGGAAAGCCTGAAAAACAATGTAAGAGGGAGTTGTTAAATCAACTAATTGATTCACACAGCTCTGTGGTGGCTAGATTATACTGCACTGCTTAAGTGACCACATATGAGTAAGAATTTCAAACAAACAAGTGTTCCTTATTAATATGATGACACTTAAGAGGAGATCCTGGGAGTGGAGGGTGTACCTCCCATGGGGTAAGGAATCAATAAAGTTGCCTGGCAATTCCAGTAATGTTTGCTACAGAAGAGTCAGTACCAAAGCAAAGGCAAGCACAGCTTACTGCTTCCTACGGGAACCTGGAAAGCAAAACAGAAAGAAAAAATTCCATAAGGATAAATGGTAAAGTCAAATGGTAAAATGGGAACCACCTAATACTTTATGTAAGCAAAAGGACAGATCCACAAGACAGACAGACACTCGCATTTCTTCTAGGCTGTGAACAGCACTGCAGCTACATTTCATAGTCTCACTAAAGAAAACAGAATGAACGCTGGGTTTAGAGATTATATGAAGTGCCATCAGGTTTCCAGCTTGTTTGATGAAGACAGAATGCAAAAGCTTCCCAAATTTTAAATGTAGACAGTTTACTTCCCAAAATTTAAGTCATAATTAGTGGAGCTGGAAGAAATCTAAGCAACTGAGTCAAAGTCTGGCTGCCCCTTTCTACAGAAAACTCAGAAAATTGGCATTTGGATTTAAAAAACACCTGGTTAGGGGTGACCCTAACCACACTGCTCTTGTCCCTGGTGATTTCAGGAAATGACCCAACAAAGCAGTGCTATGATGCTACAGGAACAAAACATGCCTGTTCTCAGGACAAGCTTCTGTCTGATCATGCCATTTTACAAATCAGACAGATGATACTGTGAGGTTTTGTCTTGTATTGGATTGCTTGATACTAGTGAGTCACCCAAAATCCATCTTGTCATTGTCATCGTGTTATTTCTCCTTCATTTGCTGCCTGGATTTACAGTCATTCATCATTAAGAGATCACAGAAGACAAGCAGAGAGCAGTTTGACAAACACAAGGCAAACTCATTCAGCTTTTTAGTCTCAGCCTGCAACATGCTCAGCAAGTACAACTCAAAGGCTGAATAGCATCACCTGCCTGCTGGGGCAATAATAACCATTTCTCTTCTCTATTAACACCTCTTTTTCAAACATCCTGTCCTGAAGGCTGGTTATTTGAGGAAAACAGCCCCAAATAAACCAAGTGCTGGGGCAGCTATGGGCTTGATCCTACCTTTAGGAGAGTGCTCAGGTCTGGGGGTCTGGCGCAAGGGGCTGGGCTGGCTTGTGTAATATCGAGTGTGTTCAAAGTCATTCAGGTGAGGCTGTGACCTGCCAACCACAGTGGAAAAAAAAGCATTGGGGAAAAAGCCTCAAAAGCATAACAACGTGGCAAAAGCAACATCTCAGCTGCCTGGTCTGTCCTTGTCAGTTTAATGCAAACTGTGTCTGGCCCAGACTTTCCACCTGCAGATCAGCTCCTCTGGGCACAGCCCATTACTGGTTCTGTGGTGAGAAATGCACAGTACTTACTGCTTCTCATTGACTGCTTTCACTTAATAATGGTTTCAAGTTGTCAGTAAACAAAGAATTTCCATTATGAAGTTTGATGCAAACCTCACTCAAGAGCAACATTCTAGAGTGTTTAATGCTTGCGCAGTTTTAACCCCAGACCATATTAGTGAGACATCTCTCAGTCTCCACCTGCACACCTCTTCTGTTGTTTCTTTTGCAAATTCAATAAAATCAAAGCCAGGGTCACTTCCAGGGGTCACTCCCTCATGAGGAGCATCAGGTAAGGGTGCCAAGCAATTCAGGAGCAGGACTGAGTTACAGCACCTTCCCATCAGCTCTGGGATGAGGTACCCCAGAGCACAACATACTTGTTTGAAGGGAGGTGTCTGCACACAGCAGCTGGAGCGGTGTACAGGGCTTAACTGGGGAGCAGGAACCCATGAAAGCAGATGTGAAAATGCATTAAAATTGCCCCTTCCTGCCTACAGATGACATTTGGTTTCACATCCCCAGAAGCTCTTTAACCCTCTCAATGCTTCTCTGCCATTTAACAAATGTCACTGCACAAGCTCATCAATCTCCGTCAGCACCAGGCACAGAGACCAATATGGACAAATGTCACAAGTGCAGCAAGTGACGCATGTCACCAAACACCTCATGAGCTCTCTGCCCTCCATCTCTTCTGTGCTAAAAACCTCTACTCTCTACTAAGCCCCCTGTGGGTGGGTCAGGCTGGTCACCCCACAACTCCTCCTTAGGACTCAGCTTTTGAGCAGCTTCCTGACTGCATATCCCCGTTTTCACTACCCAGTTCAAGCTCACCTTGAAGGCCTGTCACCTCTGTGTCGCTGAGTTTCAGGCCCTTCTTTTGACCTTGAGCACGTGGACTCACTTGCATCGTGCTGAAGAAAAAAGGAAAGCAGTTCATCTGTGTGCCTTGCAAGATACCAGTCAGCGCGTTGAGGCTGCCACAGCTTCATGCAGTCCTTTCGTGCATCAGTTTATACACACATCTAGCTACAGCAGACACATGCATGTGGCAGTATCAAGACTACTTCCCAGCAAATCAAAGTCAGCCTGGCTGAGCCAAAATCAGTTTTTGCTCAAAATATGAGACAGTGCTAGGGGACTTGTCCCAAAGCTGGAATCAAAAACAGTCAGTGATGACCGTGCGTTTGGCTGGGCTAAGCATGAGGGCCCAGCTGCACACAGCTGGGCCCCTGCAACCACTTAAACACGCTAAGGACACTGAAAACATCAGAGCTATCTCAGACTGACCCGAGGATTAACACAACACCCCCTTTAGAACCCTACCAGCACAGAGCATGAAATCTGTTTTCTATCACCTTCCACATCAGCTAGCCAAGCCTCTGCAGTATTACTCATACAAAAACCTAGACCTGCTACACTCAATACTTTCATTACAGAGTCAAGTTTATTATGAAGTTTATAATTGGAGCAGCTGCGTTATCTTTAGACCTACAGTGTGCAAACAGAACTGAACCAACTACTGCCTTTTATGGCTACAGTCAGGATTTCAGCAGAGGGAAGATCCTGCACCAGGAGGACTTACAGTTCTTGAGGGAGACCACAAGGTGCTGTGATACCCACTATCAGCCTCAAGACTCATCTTGTTTGAGGCTGAAGCCAAAGAGCACCTACCCAAGGAGGTGGCTCCAAAAGGCTTGGGAAGTGGCAAGACCCTTGGGATGCAAGAGTCTGTGTCATTCCCTTTGCTCTCACCACACAACCTAACCTGCCCCAACAAACAGGAATAACATAGATCTTCATCTGTGGTACCTCCTGAAGTTCGACATACCTTCCAGTCTGGATCGTGCCTCCTCCTTTCAAATGAAGACTTTTCTCTCTCCTTTCCCTTCTTGAGAGCCTTTTTCTCCTCAGCCATCAAGAGTCGGGCAATCTCCTAGCAGGGAAAATACAGACATTATACTTTTATATAATATACTTTAGTTCTTTAAATCCTTACCTATGGACAGTTGCTGAATGGGAAGGGTACAAAGCCAGTATTTCACCCATCTGTGATCAGAAATCAAGTGACAGAGCAGAATTAAGAGTGACTGCATGTAGCATGCCTGATATGCCAGAACTGCCAGAGCCTTTCTGCCCTTTATCCCTTTTTTTCAAAGGTGAGGGGTTCATTTCACAGCATCTCTGCTGTCTCCCTTGGGGCTCAGTTACAGGATACGCTCTTACACAGCTGTGAATTTACTTCCCCTACCATGGTTGCAACAGGCAGCACAACTCTCAGCTTGGCCAGCCTGAGCATATAAATGAAAATCAGCAAGGTGTAAACCCCACTGGAGCCCTGAGCTTCTCCTACAGGAGAAAAACAAACAACCAGAGGGGACAAGTAGGGCTTAACTGCAAACATATGACTTCTTGCTCACCTCATCCTGGGCTACTTGAGCTGCCTTCTGGTCTTCCTCATTAGCCTAAAAACCAAAAAGGGGTGGGGGAAGTGGGCAATAAAAACAGAGTTGAAAGAATAACACTGAATACTGAACAGGACATGTAGGTGCCCACATAAATACGCTATCACCCTCTCCAAATACACTTAGCTAACTCAATACTTACAACACCAAACTGCCATTTGAGCTTCTTACCTGAGTTTTGCCCCCATCCATCTGTCAGGACACATCACAATGTATTGCACACCCTGCTGCCCTCTCCCCAAAGACAGACACTGGCCTGCCTCACTTCTGGACTGACACAGGCTATCTTTACCTGCCTGGAAATGTTCATTTAATAGCACTCTGCTTCAATTATTTAATTTTGGGGCTCTACTGGCTGGATGCCAGCTGTCACTCCATATGCATACATATAGGAGACAAAGGCAATTATCAGAATGTGCAGTAGCAAGACCTTAGGTCTCAGTCACTATGATATACAAAAGCTTTGCAAATTCAAGTTGTCAACGCTAGCTACCTTAGTTCCTTCAAGCTGACTAATGCAACCTTCTCTACTTACCAAGAGCTCTTCCTCCTGCAGCTTCCGGGCAATCTCTGCATCAGACAACTCCTGCTCACTTCGGGGTGTGTCATACATGGCTTGATGCATCCCCTTCAACTTAGTGCCTACAGAATTGAGAGCACACAATCAACTCCCCCATTTCCCAAATGCTATGGTAAGGAAATCCCCACCATCTCCTCAGCCACCTGCAAATGCCCCACTCAAGGGGAGCAGAGACCATGACAGCATACTTGCCAGAGAGCTGGTTTGTCAGTACCTTTAGCTGAGGTGCAGCACACACCTTAGGGAGGTTCTGCTTTGCATATAAAAATATCTGAGACATCAGACATCATATCTTATATGACAAACATAACTATATGGCCAAAGAGGCCACGTCCTTGAAAGCAACCTCTGCTGACACTGCTGTGCTAGCAAAGGAATTGTAATTTTTCCACGTTCTGCATTGATACAGATATACTGGCAAAACTGGGCAGCAGAGAGAAGCCCAACATCTGTGAGCAGCGCAGCAGAGCCTGTGAACACACTGTTAGGGCAGCATGGGCTAAAAAAGTTGCCTGGGACAGACTGGTTTTAGACAATTTCTTCCTTGGGCTGAACATGAATTTTACAATTCACAGTGAGAAAACAGCCAAGTAAACATTTCTGAAGTTCATACAAGGTTCAGTTCTTGCTTTTAGTACAAAGTTTTATTTGTTTATTTTTAAGTTGAACCATCTCCAAGTGATTTAAAATGTTGCATTTTGAAAGTCTCTCTGCAGTCTATTTGCACCAGGCCATCAAAGGAGTCCCACTGTACCCCTGTTATAAAATGCATGACTTCACTCACGTGCAACAAATGCCGCCTCCTCCCATCTGCAGCCTGAACTGTGTTGTCCAGACATCCCTGACTTCAAAACAAGCTTTCTGCTTTGTCTGAAGGATACCAGTGTTCCAGATGCCTGTCTGACCTCCACACCCAGTGGAGAAAGTAAGTTTCACTCAAAACTTTCATGCCACCAGCTACACTGTTTACACATTTATTATAAATACCTGGTACCACTTACTGGGCCACATACCAGTTTCCTTCCCATTAGGTAAGGCCAAAGGGGAAAAGAAAAAAACAGGAAGTAACCAACAGACCTCAAAAAAGGTTTTCTGTGCATCTATTGACAAACTCCCATCAATTCACCAAGCAGTCCTGAAGACTTCAAACTGCAGCGGGTCATAGACCTTACAAGTCAACCCAGAATAAGACTATGGAGTAAGAAACCACCTGCTCTTCAGGTATCGAAGGAGGTGTGCATGTCTTTTGTTTATTTGGTTGGTTTGTTTTAAGTCAACTATCAATGATCTTAAGCAATTAACACCCCTCTTACAAAATACCTTAGAATAAAAAGAGAAAGTTTCAGCTCTGGCATGTTGCAGTTAAATGCACGACCTGGCCTTTCCCTGCGCAGTGTGATCAATCCAAGCTGGGAAGAGCTGCAATCCCCAGCCTACACAGAAATGCTGGCAAAAAGCACTGGTTTGGTCAGAGTTAAATTATTCACAGTGCTTCCAAGGCCATAGTAAACACAGTTTTGCCATGCTGGAATGAACACCAGCATAGTCAACAGGCTCCTGTGCACCATTGCCTTTATGAAGTATAAAAGTAAATTTCCAGGAATTGTTTGCTGGCTAGCCCAAGGCTGAGCTTTCTTCACACACTGATCTGTGCCAGGCTTCATTTGCTCCAAAAACAATAAACATTCCTCTCACATCACTTCTGCCCACACACGGGAGCAAAAAGCACACCACAACCATGGCCCACAGGAAGAAGATGTGAGCTGCTGGCTATTTCAACTAAATGTGATAGGATATTGAGTCACTCGGATCTACACTGTATCAGGGCAAATCACAACCTACTGATTACATAAAGACATGATTAACACCTTCCACTCCCCCAGAGAAAACCTTTGCCTAATGAAGACAAAGAGTAACTCTCCCAGTGTCTCTAGAGACAGACACACGTTATCATCTCCACCTTATCCAAGTGAAAAAACAGTTAGATGGCTTAAAATCAGGAGTTTCCCACAATGGCAGACATGGATCCAAGTCTCTGAGCTCCTACTTTCATAGAATGGTTTGGGTTGGAAGGGATGTTAAAGATCATCTCATTCCAGCCCCACGTCCCAGGCAGGGACACCTTCCACTAGACCTGGTTACCCAAAGCCCCATCCAACCTTGCCTTGAACACCTCCAGGGACGTGGCATTCACAGCTTCTCTAGGCAGCCTGCTCCAGTTGTTTCACCACTCTGACAGTAAATAATTTCTTCCTTGCATCTAATTAAATTTACTCTCTTTCCATTTAAAGCCATTACCCCTTGTCTTATCACTACACTCCCTGATGAAGAGTCCCTCCCCATTTTTCCCACTGGCCTCCTTTAAGTACTAGAAGACCACTATAAGGTCTCCCCCCAAGAGCCTTCTCTTCACTTAAGAGACATGTCACACACCATTTCCAGTGTGGTTCTAAAGGCAGAAAGATGGATCTGGATCTTTAAAGCCCACCAGTCGCAAGTATTATTGAACAACAAGTACCACATTGGTTCCCATTTCGTAGAAGAATCCACTTGAACAGGAGAAGAACCCCATCTTACCATGATGGACACCTAGTGCCACTATTGAATTTTCCCCAAAGTGGATTATGTTGCCAGCAGGTTTATCAGTGAAAGTGGATAGAAATTGCTAGTTTGTTAGTGCTTAAGCAAACTGTCCCCACTCACAGCACTGCACCCCAAATCAACAACACGTTGAGTGTAATAATTACACTTGATTTTTTGTTAGGTTTCCTTTTTATCTCCTGTGCAAGGAGACCACAGCAGAAAATAGACCAAGAAAATAAAAGCTGGATGTTATTTGTTTGATTGGGGATTTGTGTTTTTTTTTTATTTCTTAAACGCAGGACTCCAAGGCACCATTTCCTACAATACCTTTTTACTCATCTTCTCTGATGCTGTGGGACATGTCAGGAAATAAATAGAGCAACAACATTAATGGGTAAGAAGAATCTCAGTAAATAAGGGAGAATCTTGGGCAGGATTCACCATGTACACACTGCAGGTGAATACTGGAGATAAGCATCTTCCAAGGAGACAGGACAGATTTCAGACACCAGGATGGGGCAATGCAAAGATCCATCCCCACATGTATGTAAGCCTTCCCCATCACTTGGTTACCTGAGTGTTGCTGGCAGTCTCCAACCTTTCCCTGGGTCACAGCATGTGGGGAGGGGGAAGGTCTCCTGTGTCCTGCCCTTTTGCAGTTTCTCTCCTCACCCCTTCTATGATCATCTCTAGATTCAGCATCATGGAGCTTCTCATCATGCACTGTCCTGTGTGACAAGTGGCTACGGTGACGAGATTTGTGCTTTTCATGGTGCATCACCTGGCTGCTGCCCTGATGCCAGGTCTCCTGCTCGGCCTCCAGTTCCACCTCAAGAAGAGGAAGGTGCTTTTCTCTGTCTTGCCTTGTTGGTTTTCTGCTGCACCGTTTCTCATGTGCAAGTCCATTTTCTGACTTCAGGTCAAGACTGAGAGGTCTCCAAGCCTTCTCCCTGCTGGCTGCTCTCCTCTCCCACGGCTCCCAGCTATTGCTGTGGTCATAGGCACCATACTCAGCCTCTCTTTCCAGGTCAAGGCTGGGAGGTCTCCTGGACCTTCCCTGACTGGCTGATTTCCACTCCTGCCGATGGCCATTTCTGGCCTTGCTTGGTTGAGTAGACCTCTGATGATGCTCCGAGGGGGAATGCCTGTTTTCAGAGGTGTTGTCAGACAAAGTTGAGGGTGCTTCTCGGTGCTCCCTCTGCCGGTGCATGCGCCTGTCACCACTGCGTGCCCTGCAAGGCTCAGAAACCCTCTCTCTGAGGTCACCCCACGGGTGCTCTGAGCAACAGGGGGACAAACAAGGAGCAGGTTAGTGGTGCAGGGGTTAATGGTAGTTCAGAAGGGCCAGACTCACAGCATGCAGATGAGGAAGCTTGAGGCAAGAAGTTGGAAACGCCAGGGACAACTGGTGGAATCAGAAGGAAAATTAATGGGGATATAATACTTGTCGGATATAACAGGGGACAGTGAAATGGCAGCTGGGGCAGCAGCAGGGCAGCACAGGAGGCAACAGGGTTGAAGCAGAAAGCACAGGTCGAAATCGTGACCAAGCACCTCTTAAGACAAGGACTAGTCTGTGGAATAAAGGGCTTTTAATGACACCATTGAGTCTGAAAAACAGCCAACAGAGCAGCTCATCTCCTGCTGACATGTCACCGCTGCAGGATACTGAAACCACCAGAGAAAATGTTGCAAAGGAGGGCAAAAGATGCAGGTGAGGCTGGGAGGCAACAGGGGGTGCGGAGGAGCCAAGCAGAGGGTCAGGTCAGAGCCTGGTTTATGAGTAGCAGTGTCTTGCCCTGGCTTCAGGCACAGGGCTTTTCATCAAAAAACAGCCTTACCTAATGGGGGGAAGACCCACATAAAGCAGAAGAGAAAGAGACAACTGGGATGGGATTTATTATTATTTAAAAACAAACAAAACAAAACAAAACAAAAACACCCAAACAAAACCAACCAAGAACAAAAACGATAAATAGCTGCAGCATCCACATATCTTCCACCACAGACTGTCACGTTTCTCTTGCAGACCCTGAAGTTTCAGGGCCTGCACTTATTCATTACCTAAACTAAAGTTTAGGCTCTGTCTGCAGAGAGGGCTACAGAAATTTAAGGGCAGGCTAAGACCTCACAGAACGCCGGCTCCTGACCTCAGCAATGTAGCTGGAAAAGCTGCTTACTCAGCAGCTTGGCAGGGTTGTTTCCTCTGTGCTTTCCAAAAAGCAGGTGGAAATTTTCTTTGCTTCTAGTTTCAGTAATAAGCCTGAAATAGCAATGAGGATGCAGCAGTCTGCCTACAATCTGCTGATCAACTTATTTTCCAAACAACCTATTTGCTAAGAAAAATCATTGCACTGAGTGAACTATTATCTCTACAACAGCTTTTCAGAATGAAGGCGCATTTCTGAAGAAAAAAAATCATTTCCTTGAAGCAGAGGCTGATTTGAAACAGAACTATAAAAAAACCCACCAAAACAGCAGTGTAAGACTTTCCTTCACTACTGAGAGCTTTTTGACAATATCTAATAATGTTTAAAATAGATTTCATTGCACACAAACTGCATTCTGTTTTAATAAACAGCTCTGCTTTCCTTATAATCATCTAGATTTTTAGGGGGGTGGGGGGTGGGAGAGGAGGGCAGGAACCACATACCAAAACAGAATGTTCTCTGCAAGTCATTCTATTCAGAAAAAAACAAAACAAAACAAAACAAAAAACAACAACAACAAAAAAAACCCAACAACTTTTCCAGAGCCAGCAAAAACACAGCCTACAGAAAATCTACCTTGGAGACAAATCCATGTGACTTTTATCCAGAACAGGTATATTATAAAATCCAAGAACCCACAGTAACCACAGCAATTCCTGTTAACTGGTGGGTTTTTCTGTACAGTTTTAGACCATTCACATGATTTACAGAAAACAAATATCCAGTGAAAGAATCTACATGACTTACTGAACAACGGAGACCAGAATAAGAAAGCAAGAGTCAGTTTTTTTAACTGTAACAACCAGGGTCTAAGAATTAACTCAATTTCCTCATTAAGAAAAGCTCAATGAAATCAGCAGCAGAGAGCAGGAGATCACAAGAGTAAAACGTGGCTGTGCTGGGACAGGATCGGTGCAGGTAACACAGTCATGCCAAACAGCTCAAGCAGAACATTTGCTTTTAGGGTATCTCAGGGTGATTAACTCCTCAGCAGGCATTGGTTCCTGCAGCACCTTCCACAGGGGCTGTGCAAACACTCTTTAGGTCCTGGTGTTACTCTCTCAAGCAGTAAGGGACTGAGTGAATACAGAAATGTTTTTCATGGCACAGACACTTCTGGAAGGAACTCCATCTTTTTTCATGTTTATTTTTCCACTTTTTAAGAGCTCAGACTGCTCTGGAGCAATAGCCCCAATCCACGTTCCTCCTGGATATGGCTAAATTTTTATTCAGTCCCAGGACAGACTCAAACCCCTCCAAAAGGGGCTTTTAAGTTCACAAGTAATGAGGACAATGCAAACTGAGGATGCTAAAGTGTGGTGCTAAGTACATGCTAAATACCTGGCACCCAAGTATTTAAGAGGTTTCAGATCAATGGACTAGATCATATAGGCATCACAATCCACTCCAGTCCTTTCTAGTTTTTAAGGAAAGAGGATGAAGAGCAGCACTATAAATGGTCAGGCAAAACACCTTCCACCTCACCTCTAAGATTACAGGTTATTGCATGTTGAAAAATTAGACTCACAAGATACCCTGCTCTTCAAATCCACACCACAGCCTCAGTTCAGAGTCACGGGCTTTTGTCAGCTGATTTCTGTTATAGATATCCATCCTGTCCTACCATCTCTGCATGACAACATTATTACCATATACTGGACTTTTTCAGGGACTTGTCTCATTTAATTCTGAAAAACTGAAGTGTGGGTTGGCCATAAGACTCCAAGATCAAAGTCTTTCCCAGGTCTGTACATGTAGCAAGACTTGTGGTCATGAAGTTTCCACTTGATTACCGTTTTGCACTTTGTGTTGTGTATTCTCTTGGCCATCCTTAGTTCATCCTTGAACTTCTTCCCAATTGAAACTAGAGTACTTTGTGTAAGTTCAAATAAAGACATTTAAAATTGCCAATGCCATTGATACTACAAAGAGAAATAAAAGGTTTGATCTTCATCTTCACAATCTGTTAATTAAAAGCAGCCCATCTCTTCCAACACATTTCTTTTTTAAAGAAAGAACACAAGAACCACCACCAAGGCACAGCAAGCCATTCCCAGATTGCTCCATAATTAAACACACCCTGATTCTCTCCTCCTAATTTAAAGGTCTGTATTCAATCATAAAAACCGACCAAGAGAAAGCAATACAGCACTGTGGGTCATATCTTTTCCACAACGTACAGTCCCAGATGATAATCACAGCAGAGGCACTCTGTGCAGATGACCTTGTTATTCAGTAAGTCATTCAAAGTGGTTATGGTAATTTTAATGCTTGGATACATACCTGCCAGGAGTTATTTTTGAAAGGCCGTTCTATGAACCAGCATTTATTCCTTTATGCACGAAGCTGTGCCAGCATCACAGATGAGAACATGCAACTGTTGCTCTTTGAATGCAAGCATGGAATTATATCTACTTTTCGCACCCTGACACGCTTAAGTAACTGTGGCTTATCAGTACTATCAGCTACTGTCTTTTTCCACAAGCCCTTTCAAAATATGTACAAAACATGGGTGTGCTTGTACATACACACACCACACACATACTATCACTGTCCTTTAGACCATCTTCTAGAACATCAAAAATTATAAAATTGTCTACACCACTTTTCCCCTCAAATATTTCCTGATTCTAGAATAAAGTCTGATCCTGACCCTAGAAACTGAGTGCTGAGTGCAGGACTGCAGGATAAGGGAAATCTCCTAAAGGGAGTTGACAGACCAACAGGTTATACTGCCATGATCTTGATCCCTTATCTATCAGAAACATACCTCCATTTTCTGCAAAATAGCCATCTTCATAGACTGTGTGTCCCTGGGATTCTGGGTAGTGCTTCTTGCGCCTTTTTTCTTCCTGCAGTTCTCTTTGTTGTAGGAGTCGGGCAATGTCCTGCAGAGATGGAAGAAAACAGGCATTACCTTTCTCCTAAAAAAAAACCAAACCAAACCAAAAAAGGATTTCCAAAACAAAAAAGTATTTCCAAATTCTTGTATTCAAGTTATAAAACTCCTGACAGTTTAATTTTTCAGGCATGGCAATTACAGGGTTACTCTCAAACTCAACCCCTGGGCTGGATGGGGCTTCCAATTTAGCCAGTCTCAGCAACCAGTATCCAACCTCACCCAGGCCCACTGCTGAGCTACCAGCCCGGTGGCAGATTCACAGATTCCTGTTCTACCTGAACACAAGCCTGCAAAGCCCTAACAGCCACAGCATGGCAGAAGGGACTACCAGTGCAACTTTGGACTTTCAGCAAGGGTTTGGAAGTCACAAAAGCATATACCCACTCAATACGAGTGGGCTGAACATACCCCTTGAACTCCACCAGGGAAAGAAAAAAAACAGAGGCAAAGATTGTCTCCACCTGAAGGCACTTTGGACTGCAAGGAGCTCACAGAGCAACTCATGAACCCACTTCAGACTAGTGATAATTTACAGGGACTGTAGGATGCCAGGCAGCGAAATGCATCATTTTGACAGACAGAGGCTGAAGGAAAAGAAAATCGAAAGGGACATTAGGAAGAGAGGACCAGTCACAAGGCAAGAGCACTGTGGGGACTGCAGCCATTTATCTTCTGTCACAGTTTTCGTAGATATGCCATCAAAGACAATAGCACTCCATTTTTCCAATTGGTTTTCCTTTGAGATTGACCAATGGATCAACAGGGCCCAGCAACAGCAAACAGCTGCCTGGGGCTTGCTCTTCTGGGGCCAAGAAACTTGTGAGTTAGTGGAGGTAGTCTGAAGCCAGAAGAAAAACTGGAAGATACTAGCAAGGCAGGCTAGCCCTTTGGATGCTATATATTTAAGCCACCCTAATCCTCAGGACCTTTATAAAGCCATGCATGAAAAGTGTATACTGCAGGCAAGAAAAGCATCACTGAAATGCACACTAAGAGCCAGCACCCTCCAGATGTCAGCATTGGAGGACATAGGAAGTGTCTTCAAGTACAAACTATTATTCCAGGAATCAGATTGGATCTGCTCAGTAACCAGCTCAGTGGAGGACCTGGGGATTCCACAGGCTCTTCAGCAAAGAAAAAAACAAACAAAAAAATAAACCAAACAACAACCACCAAAAAAACCCAAATAAACCACTTTCTTTTTTTCTTTCTCCTGATGAGGTTAACTTCTTCAAGCTAGTACAGTAAGTCTATAAATATAGTGGCTTAAGCACATTATCTCCAGGACTGAGAGAGCTCAAGACTTGCAAATCCACAGAAACCATTTCTTCCAAACCAGACTTTACAGTGGGTAAGCTTAGCCCTTCATTTAGATACCCTGTGCACCAGGATCTGCCTCAAGCAGAACGCTGGCAGCACAGCGGTTGCCACTACTGACACCAGGGAGCTATCACATATGCTGGGCACCTACTACATATGTGGCAAAGACATGACTAGCACGGCCTGTGGACAGTATCGGTGTAATAGCATCCTGCAAGGTACATGCACAGACACTGTGCTGAAAGTTACATGCTTGTCACTCTGCTAACTGATAACCCCTTGGGGCACTGCACAGCCCCTCTTGGGCCCTGTATCACCTGGAGTCAACCCAAACAAAATATGCTGACAGAGACCTTGGAAGAAAAGCAGTAGTAATTCAAACTCTCCAGAAATCTTGTTGCAAAGAGAGGCAACAGCACCACACTGGCACTGGCTGCAGCCTCCCAGCCCACAGCTACATTTCAGCCACACTTGGTATATGGTTCCCACACACTATCAAGAAGAGAAAGAGTATTTACGACTTCTCCTCATTGCTTTGAGCCACATTCATTTGAAGATTGCTCCCAACAGCACAAGATGGTCAACAGGCAGGTTTGACAGATTGCAGGGACCCGGTGTCAGACTGCTGCCATCTGGGCAGCTCTCTATGAAAAGCAGGAAGAAAAGCTGTGATTCCCAGAGCCAGCACGAGTGGTATTGCATCCTCTTCATCTTCCCCCCAAAATAAGGTAGGTGGTCACATTTATAGCACAAATCCTTCAGCCAGTGTTCCTCTCAGCCCCATTACCATAAGTTCCTCTTGGAAGCCCTTCCACATCTACCCGGGCAACCTTTTAGTACTTGATTGGATTTATGGTACAGGGAGAAACTGAAGTCTTGCACAAGCAAACTGATGCATCCATCAGCTAAGGATAGATTCTTTTTTCATGCTCTTCTGGGAAACTCAGCCTTGTGTTTAAGCTCTTCTTACAGAGAAAGTGCCACAAGGAGCAAAAACTGGGGCTGCACTTCAGACTCACACAGGTGTTTCTCCACTCTGTGGCTTCCTTGAATACCCACTCTGGCAGGCTGACACAGTCATCAGCAAACCAAGTCCTCTCAAAACCATGGACAGACCACACCGCCCACTCTCAAGCAAACAGCAGCAGAACAATATTTTGCAACAACAAAAGTAACCTGCTAGCAAGAAACTATATCAGTGTTCAGGATGTGAAGACTAAAGAAGGTAATGGAGAAGAACAGAAATGATTCACTGGGCAGAGTGTTCTGCTGAAGTCTTTGCACCAAAGATGAAGAAATCACAACCCAGGATTATCACAGAAATAACACTTGTCATCTTGCATTTGAGAAAGCAAGCAGATTGCAAGGCACATAAACAATCACAACATCCTACACCAGTGCAGTTTACACCTCAGCAAGACCCACTTATTACTTGCCCTCTTTATTAGCAAAGCCACTGGCATCAACAACCCCTGTCACTCTTGAGTGTGAGGACTATGACTGTATTTTACTCCAGTAACAGGACTCCCCAAAATCTCTGTGCATACCAAGATCTGTGAGGATCTTGTAGGACTGACACCACGCAAGCTAATTCCCACGGCTAAGGACTGAGAAATTCTTGCACTGACAGGGCTGCTACAAATAGCCTTGCCACCCCTGCAGCTTTAAAGGTTACCTCATCTTTCTCCTCTTGCCTGCGGCGCTGCTCTGCTTCAAATACCAGCTTCACTTGGATTTCCTGAGCAATCTCGCAGTCCTGGCGTTCTCTAGAAGACAAGCAGACGAGGATTATACACAGCTAAAGTCATAGGCATCAGTCAGCCTGGAGAAAGCAATAAAAGAGCTAAAGAACCCATCTGATGTACACAGAAGAATTGTTGCTCAGTATTAGCGCAGAGCCTATGAATCCTCACCAGGGACCAAGCCTCCCTGTACGTACTGCTGGCCAAATTCAGAAAACAGGTCCCAAAACATTCACCATCAGAGAATAAAGCAAGAAAAAAACAGATCTGTAGGCAGTTTTCTAAGAAAGGAGGTAGGTACCTGTCCTGGTTTGAGGCAAAACAAACCAATTTTCTGTTCAGTAGTTTTACTTTTTTAGCTGGGCCTCTTCTAACTAACTAAAGTCTGAAATTAACAGCACATTGTTCAGAGAGTGTTTCGTCTCACAGTGATAAGACCTGATTATACCAAGGGATGGTCTGCAGAGAGGCCCTTGCTTATACTTACTGCTAGAACAACCAAGGTCAGGTAATTTTGTCAGGTGACCTAAAACTGGCCAATTAGGGTATTCCATCCCATCCGCATCATGCTCAGTAGAAGGAGCTGAGGGATCAAGGGGTTGTTAGTTTTTTCCTTCCTTCAATGGCTGACGTCTGGGGAGGACCCTGTCTGTTCATCTGCCTTTGATCCAGCTCCTGCCGGTCACTGAGTCCAGCCTGGGACGTTCACTGGTGCTGCTGGTGACGTGATCATCGTCCTGGGAGCCTGATACGGTTTTGTATAGACTGTATACTTTTTTTTTTTTTATCCTTTCTTTTATATTCTTTTTAATTTTTCTTTTTATTGTTTATTATATTATTGTTATTGATATTTCATTAAAGTAGTTTAGTTTTTATCTAAACTCCTGAATCTCTTAATCCTTTCCTCTCCTCTCTTTTCCTTAGTGGGGGGGGAGGAGGGGTCATCATCTGTCCAATTGGTCAAAACCACGACAGTACCACATGATCAGGCAGGCCAAGTTAGCACACCAGAGTCTGCCGACAGTGTAGTTCTGCTGAGGAATTATTGTAAATGTGGTGCCAAAGGAGGGGTTTCAGGGCCTGGTTAAGCAGGCATTTCTGGGAAGCAGTTTTCACTTGAAAGCCAAGAACAAGAAAGTGCAGAAATGCTGATAGCAAAAAGTAGTAAGTAGGCCAAGCAGAGGCTGGAGGTGGCAGTTCAGTAATGAATGAGAAATGTCACTGAGGTGGGACGAGACACAAAAGCAAAACCAGTGCCAAGAGAACGATGTGCGTCAAAACGAGGGGTGAGGGAGTCATCATCACAGTGACAGCGTGGCATGACACAAGATTGCATTAGCTGGGGACAGAGTAATACTGGAGTAATTGACATGAGAGTTTTGTCTGTACAGACAGGCCAGGAAGGCTGTATTTCAGGGACATTATACTGAAGGCACCTGTAAGAATTCTGCCATGCGCAGCATCACGCTCTGGTGCCCTGCAAACAGGCTGTAACAATGGCCAAGGGTTCCCAGAAAAGACATGGGGGATATGCGAAGAAAGATTAAGAGATGTCACTAAGTATTGTTGAAATTGAGCCAAAGATTAGCTTTGAGCAGGTCAGAAAAAAAAATAAATCAATATAAGCTATCTCTGCAACTGACACTGCTGAAAGGCAAGGCATAGGAGGAGATGAGAATGGGAAAAGCAACAGGCAGAGCTGGCTTTATTAGAATCCAATCTTTTGAAGGATACACTGGCAAGGATCAGATAGGAGATGGGAGGACTACCAAGAGTATCATTACAGAAATCAAGCAAATACTTCAAGAAAAGCAGGTTCAGCTGTGTCAAAGTTGTGCTACATGGGCTGGAGCAACTAGCTGTAGGCTTGAGCAAAGATCAGGGCATAAATGACTTAACAAACTTGGAGACAAAGGACTGGAAGAGAATCTAGGATGTGAGTGGAGGAAATTAAAACTGTAAGCACAAACAAGCACTTTTGGTAGCAAAACAGAGAAAAGTGGCACAGCCAGAGCAGTCAGTGGCACCACAGAGCCTTTTATAGAAAGTGAAGAATGAGAGAAACGGAGAGAGTTGATATATGGCATAGGGAGCGGTAGGGAGGAAGGACACTGCAACAAGAAGAGGGCTTAGAAGTTTGTGGCTTAGAAGACAAATGCCACCAAGAAACAACTAATCTGTTATAGGGAATGAAAAGGAACATGCAGCAGAAGGGAAAAGAAGCTCCTTTATTTCTGTCAACTGCTCCTTTGAAGTAGATCTGCAACTGGGTACTGCATGTTACTTATATCCCTATCCCCAAACACACATGAACCCCAAGTTGTTGTCACAACATGACATTTCCTTCCCTTTCCAGAGTACCACACTTGCAAACACTTGTGCATATCCACAAACTGACCCACCCTCTAGAGACACCCTGGCAGGTACTCGTGTATTTCAGTGTGTGTAGGGCTGGAGTTATCAATACCTCAAACACCTTCAGACACCAGTTTCTTTCATCAAGGTAATAAAACCTGGCATTTGTTCAAAGACACACAAACTCACACAGTAGCAAATCTAGTTCTTGAACCTGCCAAATAAAAAGGGGCCTCAGCAAATCTGGTACCAGCAGGGAACCAGAGTTCCCAGCAAAAACACAGCTGCATATGCAAATCCTGGGGAGCACAGGCTGTCGGTGGGCCTAAGATAGTGGATCCCTCATGACCCCAGTCTCTGAGGACATGAGTCCAGGTAGAAAGTAAGTTAGAAAGGTCAGACATATCAAGGCATTGCACGTCTCCAGTTCCCCTGGCACCTGTAAACAGAACTAGGATGCCAAGGTCACCAGTACCAACCGACGTGCTAAATGCTTAAAATACATCTTATTGCTGACAAACAGGAGACAAACAGCTAATCGTCTTTCAGAGCCAAGGCAACAAGGTCATTTGCAGCAAAGAACACCAGAAGTAATGCAAAAGCAGAAGTATTTTCTTGTTCTTGATGATACACATCTAGGAATACACCGTATCAATCTCTAAGAACCACTGAACAGCAAGAGAGGAATAGATGTTTGGTTTTATTGCTCAGCAGTAATTAAATACTGAGACTTTATTAGTTAATGTATGCTAGTGTTTCAACTTGACTGAGCATAAGAAAATAGGTTAAAGAACTTTGTCAACTCTTCTTGTCCTTCAGTTTCTTTAGTGTGCCTATTAGTCCCCAGAAACCATCCAGAGCAACATAAACCTCACCGTCCCTGAACATCACACCTAAGTGTCCTTCATTCCTGGGCAGCCAGGAGTGTTAAGCATCAGGGAATCTAACATCAGTTGAGAAAAAAGAGGAGGGGAAGGCAGTGTTATCAGAAAGCTCCCATTCACACTAGCTGCAGCAACTAATTGTTGCCAAATGAAGTGGGGGGAGGCAGAAAATAGATTTTAAGGGAACCATTCAAATTAGTGTAATGGAACCATCACGGCACTGGGAGCAAAATGAGGAGAGAGCGTATTTTCACAGTATTTCCAACAGTTATCTTAGCAAACTTGTGACTATGCTTGGCAGCATGCAAGCTGCTTAGCTAGATGTGAGAGATGCTTTTAAAGAAGCATGAAAATAAGGTTTGATGCTTCCCTGAATTCTCAAAAAGAGAAGAAAAGTTACTTTTATTCTCTCATTTATCATCACAAAGTCTGAGAGAATCTAGGATTTGAAAGACAGAAGAAAGCCTTTAAATTCCAAGAGCTTTCTTACATTCCCTTTTTCTAAAGGGCACCCAGTTCTGCCCTTACATTCCTTCCCACCACCTTGCAATGTCAAACTGTCCTACATGATACAGAAAGCAATGACAGTGTGGATAATTTCATTGCCAGAACATGCTGAACTTGCACAAGGAAGAGACAGTGGGAATGTACAAAGAATTAAGGAAGAAAAAGATCCAATTACAAAAAAGATGCCTCCAACTTTTTTACTATTCTTGCAGAAGAGCTCAAGCTTTCAGGAGCAGAACTGCTGCTGACACAACATTTTGCATCAGCAGTTCTGCCTATAACTTGGCTCACAAAGTTTGTAAATCCCATTTTACAGAGTCCTACAAGAAAACTGTTTGCAGTTCCCAGCAAGTAACAAAAAGGAGTAATCTCTGCCACACAAAATTGACTTTTATGTTGTCATTTACATGCTCACATCTCTAATTGGTAATGAAGACAAAAGCCAGATTTGAGAGATATATAGCAGCACAGTCTACCCAGTGCTGCCTGAGTATGCTGGGAACGTTGAAAATAGTGGATGGTTTGTCACACCCCAGCTTCAAATCTTTTACGAGCAGCTCCTTTGAAGCCAGTCCTATATTTCACATCTGCAACACAGAGCTCTTCTATTCCATTGCTGCCTCTGCCAAATGATCCACCAAGAATCTGTGAGCCAACTGTACCTGGTGGGTGGCATCATGAAGCAAGACACAGGTTGAGGGGCAGCACAGTTGCTGGGAGATGTGCCCTGCTCTACAGATCCTGCATTTGCGGGGAGCCCCATCAGAAAGCAAGCTCCTGTCTCTCATCATCAGGATCTGACCGAGCCCTCTCACGCAGTCCATTTGTTACATCTCACACATTGCAAGAGATTAAGTGAGAAGTAAGCAAGAAAAAAAACAAACACTACAAAGCACCAGTGCCAGCCCTGGATCGGAAAGAACAGTTCGGTTTGCCCTGTACTGCCACCTTTAATTTCTTCACCAGCTCCATGGCCTAAGAGCCACAGCACACAGAAAGCTTAAATCACTGGTTACACAGGGTTGGATCTAGTTTGTGGAGCCTGGGCAAACCTGCAGACCAAACTGGATCAGTCATGAAACATCCTCCCACAGCTACTACAAACGTCAGTGACTGCAAGACAAGACCTATCCCCCAACACCCACCTCCTCCAAGTGACCCTGGGGCAGCAGCCTTCCCAGGGTCTTACTTAACACAAGAGCAAAGCAAGGGCTTTCAGCTCTTCAGAGCAGCAGGACACCGAAAAGCATTGCGCCCAGCTCCTCAAAAGCAGTCATTAAGCACAACATAAACATGTCAATATCTGCAATTTCCACAAGAGAGAGAATTCACTGGAACACTGTATTTCTGTGATGTGTGTGGGGTTTTTTGTTTGTTTTTGTTCGGTTGGTTGGTTGGGGTTTTGTTTGTTTGTTTGGGTTTTTTTGTTTTTCCTCTTTCTCAGACTTTAGCTAGAGACAAGGTCAAAGCAAGTAGTCAAGGTACCCTGCTTTGCTCCTTCCCATGGTCAGGCAACAGAACCTAAGCCATGATAGGCCCCAGAACCACCTAGTTGCACCCTGTTCTCTTACTCTGTGCCAGAGCCAGGTATCAATACTTTTATGGCAACAGATAGCCAAAGGAAAAAGGAAACAGCAGCAAAAGGCTGATAAACTTGAATACTATCTAACTTGAGTACTGTCAATCAGCTCAAATCAAAGCAGCTGATTTCAGTGCTTTGACCAAACAGACCTAACATTTCAACAGCTCCATCCCAAACTCACAAGTCTTTTCGGTGTTTCTGGATTTGAGCGCGTGCTTTCAGATCCTCCTCTTCTTGCAGTTGCTTGGCCACCTGCAAGTCATGTTTCACCAGACGATTACGCTGAACATTTGTTGCCAAATGATGCTCAACTGGAAATAAACACAGAGAAGAACCCCCAGATCAGCCTGCAGAACTTTACTCTGTGAACAAGACAAAGCAAGTGTGAGGAAGATTCTGGGCCAGGAAGGAAGACAGCTCTTGGCAGGGAAACATCATGTAATCTCTCTAAAGGTGGGGAAGTCCTAAACTGAAATCAAGCTAGCAGCTTGAGATTGCCTCATCTCAGCACTTAGGGGGCTGTATAAATGTGTCTGTTACCAAAAGAAGATCTGCATATCTTAATTGCATCCAGATTTATCAGGAATGCTTTTTAGGCTTTGAATTTCATTGTTTGACCACAGGAAATTACCCTAGATTAACAAAGGGCTGGAAGGGACCACCAGAAATCAGAGAAGATGAGCTGGATCTAAACCACATTTGAAGGATGCTTCCCTAAACTGTTCTCAAGAACCTCCAGAGGAGGAGACTCCTCTCAACATAATCGGTTCCAAAAATCTCACTACCTTTATATTTAGCAACTGAATACTACAGCAAGTCCTTTACCATACATGGATACTGCCTGCAAGAAAAGATGGCTACATGAGCTGTAGCTGAGAGGCAGCTTCGGTTCAGTGGCCTCAGGTTCCACCATCAAGGGCACAACTTCAGCACAAGCTGCACACTTGGTGGAGGAGCTGGAACAGTATTAGCATGTAGTACTGGTAGATACCAATGGTCTTGGCACCCAGCAAAGCAGATCAGAGAGGCCACCACACCTGAAACTGCAATGCAAACATACCCTGCTAACAGATAAGGGTGTTAAAAAAAAAAATGACAAAAAAAAAATCCCCCTGTCACTTTGAAGTTCCTGGCTGTACTTTTTCTCTCCTTTTCAAACTCATGTAATGTACAGCTGCCCTACCTCAAAATGTCTTAAAAGGAAGCCTCCTTTCAAAAGGCAGGCATTACCAATTCTGAAATAAGTAAATAAACAGACCTTTTCTGGTTGCATCTCAGGTCAGCACATAAAACTTGAAGCTTCTAAAATTGCTAGTCATTTCTAAAAACCTTGCACAGCAACAAAACCTCAAGTGCACTCCCACATGCAATTTAATCATAAATGGCATAAACTCAACTCTCAAAGAAAGCACAAAATTGAAACATGAAATTCAACTATCTCTAGGGTACAATGTGAGCTGGGGCAGAACGCAGAGTAGTGTTACAGGACAGTGAAGACAGTAATAGTATTCCACTAAACAGAATAAAAATAAAATAAAGGTAAAAAAGGTTTTGCTTTTTTCTTAGCAAAACCAAAGCCAGGTATCTGTTGGAAAAAATTTGCTTCAGTTTCTTCCAAAGATCATTGCTACTTACTCTCTTGCTCTTGCAAGTTATGGGCCAAGGTATGATCTTCCAGAACAGCAAAGTCTCGACACACTGGACAGGGAAACAAAGCCAGGAGAATTAGCATTAAGAGAAAACAAAAAGCATCAAAAGAGATATGTGGAGGTTGGGGGAGAATATGCATACAGAGACTTCTGAAACATTTGCTTTCTATCAGCCAGAGTCTGGACTTGTGGCTTTTCTCCCCACACTCCTGTGGTTATTTCTGCACACACTTATTTCTTTGGCCCTGTTTGGACAACAAGCCTTCTCCACTCTCCCCTTCTTTAGTTTAAGACCAGAATTGCCCACACCACCACCGGGTCAGACCTTGCATACAAAACCCTGTATTCCATCCAGATCTATATCAACACTCCTGCCAGGTGTGTTAAACTAAAACCAAGGTCAAATATTTGTGCTTACTATGACTCTCTTTGCCAAGTTAAAGACTCAGAGAGTAGTATTTTCTCCCCACAAAGACACACACACACAGAGTAACCTCCACGGAGCTGTGCAGACTGAGCTTCACAGCTCTTGCTCCAAGGCATTTCTACTGGCTCAGGAATTATTTTACAGTTGTCTCCTGTAAGCTTCATTGACTTTTACAAGTGCAGATGCTGGCTATGTACTTAGAACCCAGACATGGAGTCAACCACAGCATTATCAGCAGGGATAAGCACAGGTTCCTAAAAAAGACCCTGGAAAACAACCTGGAAAGAAGCTAAACAAGAAGGGGATGAGCTCCCTTTAGCACCAGTCTGAAAGCAGCAGGTTTTTGCCAATGCCTATCACTTTCGCACTTGAACTTTCAAAGGAATGCTTTCCCCACACTGTAGAAAAACACCAAGGTTTATTTTTAACTTGTTATGATAGGCAGCGGGACAACAAAACATAAGCCAGATACATATTGGGACAGGGACCTACACACAGCACCAGGTTGGGGCTTTTGGTGACAGCTACACATCAGCTTCCCAGTGAACCAAGGACAAGCTGGCCTGTGCCCCTGAACTGCAGTAGTGGGTACAGGGTCCCGCTCTGCACATCTGCCATACATGGGGTCCCCATTTATTTCAAGGGGATTTTAAGGCAGGGACGCTGAAAAATTGAGACTAGGGAGGTCTGACACTAGTTTCTCCCGAATGTCACAAGCTAAGCAGCTTAACAGGATCCGAAAGGGGATCTCTCCCATTTGAAACATGGCACAAAGCAGAGAACTACAAGGTTCTTTTGAAGGTGCAAAGGGAGGTACAAGTCACAGCTGCTGTGGTCCACAGGAGAAACCTCTGGGGAAGACCACAGTTTCTCTTTAACAGAGCACAGCGACAGCCTAAAAGAGAAAGTGAAAATAACCCAAATCCCTAAGATACTTCTTACAAAACTACAAGGGGAATTTATGAGGAACCTGTTCATGAAAGTTTCAGAGTCAGAGAAAATAAAACATTTCCATCATTGTAGAGAGTCAAAAATGCTACAAGGAAAGGAGAAGGCAGCCATGCCTTTCCAAGACAGTTGCACAAGCCTTCCCTCTTCTCACATTGACACACATTCTCCAACAGAGAAGCATCAAGATGTTCCACTGAAGCCAAGTATCTTCACAAAACATCTAGAAGAGTTTCTAGTTGTATGTACTAAGAGTTCAGATAAAGGATAAAGAGTTTATCATATTCAATAGAATTTTTGGTTGAATCTTTCTGCATTTGAAGGTGTTTTACAGATGATGAAAGGTCCTAGAAGCTACAGCAGCGCTTCTGGGAAGGAGAGTGACAAACAGCAGGGTGGAGATGAGGATAAAGTTTACGGTTTTATGATCCCATAGTGACTCACTTGAAACATGTACAATTCTGGATGGTGCAATTAAGGTTTTATCAAGGCTTTTTCCTTTTTTTTTTTTTTTTGAATTGCAACTTCTTTTCAAAAAAGAAAGAAGATGCAAAACACTAAATAGCATTGAAACACATCCAATGGGCATTTATGTGTAAGTAAAGAAACGCTGCATTTAGCCACAGAATTGGGAAAACCACATCTGAGCAGCAGGCAGCACTGCTACTCACAGGTGACATACCCAGGGTGCCTGATGGCCAGGAACATGTTTCTATGGGATGAGGCATGGGGATCTTGCTCAGAGAGACTTTATTTTGGTGGTCTCTAATACTATTCAGCTTTGCAGCAAGATGATGGAACATCCACCTTCTACTTACAACAAGTACCATCTGGCCTGCTGGAAGAGCACCTCCAACTTGGAGGTTTGAGCCCTACTATCAGTTCAGAGCTAAGCAGAGACACCTGGACACAGAACCACAAACCGATTACCCAAATCTAGGGCTGTGCTCTTACCAGCACTTACTCAAGAAGCAGCACTTGCTCCTGACAGTTCAAAAACAAAACAAAACAAAACAAAACAAAAACAAACAAAAAAAACCAACACGTGGGGGAGGGAAGAGTTATTTTTAACTGCAATAGGTCTCTGAGCAAGTCCACTGCACAGCTGCCCAGACAGCTGGACTAACAAGGCAAGGCAGGCAGTACAGGAGCAAGGATGAACATTTCAGAGCTGTGTATTGTTTTGCATAAAGATTGCTGCTGTAAAAAATGTTTATGTAACGGCATCCCAGCCCTTCCCAACTAATTTCTGCACAGGCCCATACACCGCTCTGATGCCTCTGGTATTCGACAGCTCTGCCTTGTTGGTCATGGTGGTAATGGTACTGGCATACCTTTGCTCCATCTGCTCCAGAGGCACATGTTCAGAGGAGGACTTCAAGGTTTTTTACTCCATTCTACCCACACCAAGGCACACTTCTCTGTTTGTTTGGGAAAAAACATGCTGACAGAAATATGCCTGGTGTACAGGCAAGAAAGTGGCAGGGAACACTGCTGCTCTTCTCTTGACAGTCTTGCATGACCCAAAAAGAAGTCCCATCTCCTCTGCTGAACTTCCTTCTTCCACTTAAGTGATGATTGTTTTAACCCTTTGGGATTGACACACCACTAAAAGCTATTTAAAGCAAGCATAGACTCAAAACACAAAGGCCACATGTTGTATAGATAAGCCTGCTTCTTCCAGCTCCTTCTACAGAGATCCATTGGAAGTAGTCCATGGGTCTTCAAAGTCAATCAAAAATAAGGAAAACAAAGCAAATGCCTCTCTGGTCTTTGCTTTTTCATGGGCCACAGTTGAAAGCTGCTGGATGTCAGAGATGTAAAGTAGGGACCAAGACTCCTGACTGGCTTGTTTTGGCTTTTCAGGCCAGGTCTGTGCCACTTGGAGCTCAGAGCCTGGGCCTGGAAGCACACAGAGCCCAGGATACTACCAGAGGTTCACGACCCGAAGCAGCCTCGCTCAGATCCAGTGCCATTCCTAATGCAGCCACATAGCACCAGATCTGAGGCTGCGCTCAGCTCTGCACACAGGGACAAAGCATGTGGGGACAATGCTCCGTGACAAGTCACTGAGTTGCAGGACCTAGACATGAATACATGGCCTGGGTCTTAAAATAGTGATGATTATCCCACCAACATCCAGTACAGAGAGAAGGAAGCTGGATGGTTATTAATGATATGCCTTCTGGAACCTCCCAAATGTCTGGGGCTCATGGTTTCCCTATCGTGGAGGAGACAGCACCGAGCAGGCTGGTAAGGCAGCAGGAAAGCCTTGGGTTTACTCACATGTTTGGATTCATTCATGCACTGCTGAAGAAGCCACTTGGCTATGTATACACTCCTGTTAAGCTGCTCTTACAAACCCGCAAACGGCCAGTTCAAGCACACAGCCCTCGCTTTGTGCTGCTGAAGCTGCTGGCAGGGCAGACGGCACAAGACCTTTTGTCACTGTCAGAAACTTGGCCGGGCTGGTTGTCCGCAGCTCAGAGCACATTATTCCCAACAAGTCCCATCAGCCTGAGAACAAAAAGCAAAGGAAGATGAGAACATCCCATAACGAAAACAATGAAGTGCTGTCAGCTAGCCAGGTGGCAAGAGATAAGGACACCTGCAACTCCCAAGCAAGTCTGGGGGAGCTGGCAAGTGCAGAGCACTCCCTCAAAACTAGACCCAGCACCCGTGGCACCAAGTAAAGCATGACCACAGTTGCAAATGAGGCCAAGGAAACCAACCCTCCATCCTCAAAGATGCGCATCCAACAACGAGGCAACTAAGAAATAACTGGAGACGTGGACCAGCCAGGCATGGTCTGAAATGAAGTGGCATTGGCACTAGTCCTCATCCCTTGCCCAGTCCCAGCATGGTGCCAGCACACTCATTACTAGGTATTACTTGCACTGGGTTTGTGCTGAGAAATAGGATGGCGCCAATGACAATGCACAGACTCACAATTCCTCCTCACCAGGAGGCTTTATATTTGAGGAGGAAAGAAATCTATTTCCATATTCCCTAATTGTATGCCCCAAAAAGTGAAAGGTAAGATTAATATCATGTTCGCAGCTACAAATTAACTTGACTTCCCATCTCCTGAACCTGGCTAAGAGCCATAAGACAGTCAAATAAGCAGCTGGGATGCAATCACAGCAACTACAATTGACAAATCCAGTGAAGCGTGAAACATTAACAGCAGATTTACCATACCCTGATTAAGCCAATCTGCCTTCACACAGCAGGGAGTAGGCCTGGGATATGCACTTCTGGCACATCTATAAGAGGAAAAAAATGCCAGTCCAGGAAAACCAGCCACTGCCACAGCCAGCAGAGGTGCCAGCAAGGGGGACAAGGGCAAAAGTATGGCAAGGGCAGCACTGATGGGCTGCAATATCCATGCAGCAGCATGAAAAAGGGAGCTCACTTGTTTGAGAGATCCTGAAGAGCCTCTCTGAAAGCTCGAAAGCACAGGTCTTCACAGGTAGAAGTTCACCTCAGAAATATGCCTAAGTATCAGTGCAACTGAGGCCCTTGCAAGCATAGTCAACAAGGCCTGCCTTTATCGCCAAGATAAGAACATCTCTAGGTACAACAGCTTGGCAAAATGTCATGAAACAACCTTTTCCTTTTTATATTCTATTATCTGCCTCACTAACTTTCTCCAGCATTACCTCAGCTCCATAGCTCAGCACTTCTAACACCAAACTGCTTCAAAGAGAGTGAGGTAATCACAACAGAGGAGCAAAGGCAACCTTAGATGTTGCTGGTGACATCTAGGTGTGTGACAGAGGTAGTTAACATCCAGAAGTAGGCAGCATGACTATGCACTAACACTACAAGAGGCCAAACCCCACTGGCTTCTCAAGCAAGGCTTAGAGCAAAGCACCTCCCACACTACTGCCTGAAGTCTCAAACTGTGTTCTGACATCTGCTGAAAGGCTGAAAGGGCCCCTTGGTTCATACGGCCTGTATGACGTGCTCTGGGATATCAGCCAGCTCAATGACCCAGAGACCACAAATGCGTGTTCCAAGCATTTCCTTTTGAGTCTTAAGAATTATCTCTTGCTCCCCACCCGCCCTTGCTTCCAACATTTTCCCACCAGCATTATGTGCTGGATAATTCACAAAATAAACTAGAAGGTGTGAGTCATGCTTAGTTTAGAGCATCTGCAGTTTTTGAATCCTGAACTGAAGGACAGGAGGGAGAGGAAAGACAGAAGGAACATGGGAAAAAACAGTTTCATCAGCTAAAAATAACTTTTTAGGGCCTACAGAGCTGACAATTTAAGTGGCAGGCAGAAAGCAGCCTGTTATAACCCAGCGGTCTGAGGAAGATGGTGAGTTATAAAGATCCCTGCAGATTAGAAAGCAAGCTGGGAACTCAGAGACTCTTACCAGAGTCTCCAGAGGGACTGTCTGGGCTGCTCCAAGCCAGGTAAACCCTCCAAAATCTGCAGATGCGCCTCTCATTCCTGTCCTGCCTCTCCCATCACACCAGGAGATTCCTGAGCTCCTGCTACACCATACAGGTGCCAGCAAAGGCTGGCCAGGACACATCTCAGTGGCTGCAGTTATGCAGATGGCATTCCCAGGACCTTGTTCACCAGGCACTGGCAGCGCCAAGGACAGCAGAAAACTCACAAGGAGAAGGTGGATCCCTGCAGAGAGAAGGCAGGGCTGGGCAGCCTGGGGATGGGAACAATTTCTGCTCCTCTGCCATAGCACCAGTGCATCTCATGTAGCTGGGAGCTACAAGGCAGCACAAGGAGATTGGGTGGTCCCATGGGGAACCAAACTGTGAGGTCTCAGCCTAAATCTTAAAACATAAACATGCGAAATAAAAAAGTATTGCCAAAGAACCATGTGGTTTTTTTACTGTCAGTCTTGGGCTGGAAGCTAAGAAGAGTTTGTGATTTGGGAAGGAGGTGATCTTCTCTCTCTAAGCCAATGCCTTGAGGTCAAGGCCATGAGAGGTTTCAGCTCTGCACCATTCTCCAACAAGATCTCATCTGCCCAGCAACACTTTAAAAAGGAAGACTATATATAATTTTGGAACCAAATCCTCAGAACACAAGTCTATTTATTTACCTGCCTTGAAATAGGGATCAGCAGCATTCACAAAATTCTCTCTCACAGACTGCTAGTTTGGTATTCTCACTTCTGTTCAACATGCCTACAAACTGTAACGGAGAACAGTCCTCAACCTGAGAGAGCATCTGCTGAACAATCCAAAGCAGAAGGTGATGAGCTTGTACAGTATAAACAGGAAGCTGGAGACACCCAAATTTACTAAAAAAGTAAAAAAGCATCACAAGGGAGCTCAAAAGGTAATCCTAGAGCATGTTCCAGCCACAAAATTTGGTAAAACTTATCTTTCTGCCTTTATTATGGAAGGCTGCCATCTTTTTCATCATTGGATAGTTGTACCCTACATTGCATCATCTGCAATCTTTCTAAATAAGAGCAATTCTTATCCCCCCAAGCTTAGAACACAATTCACAGGTCAAGAGTTACAGACCATGCTTTTGACTTGCAGAAGGAAATGCTGAAGTACTTCAAAGTTGGACATACAGACATACCTGAAAAAGTCATTGAGCCTTAAGGAGTAGTGGAAGCCATGCTTTGAAAATTCAGCCTTTTCAGCAAGTTCCAGCTGGGTTCCCAGATATGAACTCCACAGAGTCACTCCACAGAGTCACAAAAACTGTCAAAACCTCTCAGTCCTATAGCCAACATTGCTGCTTCAGGTGCTGCCTCCTATTCCAGAAACTTCTGTGCACTAAGGGGGTAAATGCATTCAGTATTTTGCCACTTTAAAGCAGAGCACAGGTATATAAAGCCATGGTATGTATGCCATTACCCACCAGGCTCAGAATACTATTCCCTTTGTAGCTTTTTCTTGTGTGGCACAGTGTCCATCAGCCTGTATAGAGCTGCCTAGGCCCAAAAGATTACCAGCAGGTTCAGCCATCACACTGTGGACCCACCAGTAACATCTGAATGGACAGATACAAAAACTTCAAGGTAGATATATTGGTCAGGGATGGCTTGGCTGGTTTGACACCACAGCCAAGTAGTAGACCTCAGGCAGCCAAACACACACTTCACTCACGGTATTAGAGACATAACTGGATTTGTGTGTGGAGACGTTCACCATCAATGAGAGCAAAAGTTGCTTCTGTAGTCATCTCCTCCAGCATCTGACACAGCTTTAGTTGACTCAGCTAACACCACATGTGCAAAACAAACAACCGACAAGACAGGGAGAAGTCTTCCCAACAGTCAACTTTCACCACTGCCTCCAAATCATGGCTCACACTAAAACAACGTTGCCCTCAACAGCTGTGTTTTACCCTAACTTTGCCCAAGGGCAAACCACCACACAGGTCAGTAAAGAGCTGGGCAGGAGTTACCTTCACCAGGAGAGGTCAGTCAAAATCCCTGGCTCACAAAGATGTCCCCACAAGCACTACCACAGCTGTACAACATGCCTTCAGCAGTGTCCCATGGATCATATGACATTGTCCTTTTCTGGAAGGTTTTTGGTTTGTTTTGTTTTTTCCTCTTTTGCAGACAGGATGTCATGGCACTTCTGGCACTTCTGCCCAACACCACTCATTTAAATTAGTATAAGGGAGAGGGGAAAGAAAAACAGTCTCCTTTTATGCACAACTCAAAACAGCCACCCACTCAGAAAACTGCTCAGGCATGGAGTTTGCATCTCAAGAGATCTGCACTATATATGCTCCCTTCCCCCACACTCATCTCAACAGCGATCACCATATTTTGATAGATTTAATACAGCTTTTATTTCAGCATTTTAGGCAATTTTGTACTACACAAAACTCTTGGAAGGGCTCACTGAATTTCCCAGGTAAGCAAAACTTCTGTTCTCTGCTACATGTAAGCCTAAATCCATTGCTCAGTTCAGCCATTTCTCAGCTGAGAGCTGGCAGGTCCACTTTGTAATTCAGGGTGCCTTTCAGGAGCCATGGCACCCTGGATCTGATACTTCACTAGCATTTCTAAGCCCTCAGTTTCAGGTTATGGTGAATAAGCTCACACAGCAGCTCCAGAGAGGGAGGCAGGCAGGCAGCTGAGAGCGGAGATAATTCAAAGTGTCAGCTCTACCAGGCTTCTCCTCCAGCTTAATCCTAAAAAGATAACATAGCGAAACATAAGGGAGCAGGATTCAGGAAGGGAACTCTCAGTTCACCTCTGGTGCAAGTTCATACACTGACTCTGTTTGGCGACTGTTTATGCACAGCTGACACCCACGCAGAAGGCGTCAAGTTCCAAAAAAAGGTTCTAGTTCCGGTCAAAACCCCACGGTGTGTGGTTTTACACCACACGGACCCACAGTCATGTAGAGGAACAAGCATCTCTGGAGAGAGCAAGTGGCAGACGGACTCTCTCAGAGATGCCACGTTGTTTTCAGCCTTTGGGTGACTAGAACCAAGCCTGAGACTGCTCTGAGGCTTGTAGCTAAACCAGAGCTGGAGTTGGAAGGACAGACTGCAGTATCAGCGCACAGGCCTGCAAGTCAGGTCCTATTTATCCAGATCAGATACCAAGAGAAGCAAAGCTCCAGCAGGATGAGCCTCAGGGCAGCCTCCCAGGCTTGCTGGAAACCTGGCCAGCTGCTGCGTTTGAAGCTGGAGATGTCTGAACTGGTCCTGCAATCAGTTCTGATTCTTGCACAGATTCCTATCCGCTTCCTTTTTCCTAGAAAGGCGTCTGTGAGGACTCCTGTCTGCCACCCGTTCAGCTGCTGCCAGCGCTGCAAATCTGCTCTGCAAGAAAAATCTTCCTCCACCCAACGAACCGAGGATGCTCTGCTTCATTTCAAAACTTCTCTTTGCTTCACCAGCTCCGAAGGGGCACTCTCTCTTCTCCCCCCTCACTTCCTGCATTTAAGTTCTCCAGGTTTATTAGTCAGCTCCGGAGAACACGAAGTACCAAAGCTGGCCCCAGATCAGTCAAACCTTCACATCCATCTATAACAGCCACCAGTCGGTACAATTACAGAAACACACATCGCCCTTCCTGTCACAGCCTTGTGTTGGCTGTTGTCAGCACACTGCCCTTAGCAACAACTGCAAATTTAAAACTGTAGCATAAGAGGGTAAGTTTAAGTCCCTGGTTTCTGGGACCAGACAGGCAGGGAGGCAGAGCTCCCAGCACCAACTAGGACCAAACTCCTTTGTGGCATATGTGCCCAGAGCTACATGCATTGCCAAACACGAGGAAGCGGCAGGCTGGCAGCCCTTTAAATGCCTCTCTGAAGGCACAAAATGAGCTGCAAGTCAGTCAGAAGTAACATTTTTGCTTCGGGGGCTAAAACACCTTTAGGTGATACTGGATGGTCATAGCTTTTTCAGAAATAAAAAAAGAAATAAAAAAATTAAAAAAAGAAAAAAGACAACCAAAATCAGGACCTAACAAGTTCACCTGTTTCATGGCCAGAGCTGATGCTCTTGGCAATGCCAGCAGTCTGGAGTAACGGGTAACTGAGCATGGTTATAGGAGCTGGAGGCAAACATGCCTTTTCCACTGTGTCATACCAGGGATGTGAGGAATGCAGGCAGGGCTGTGCAGCCCTACCCAAGGAGCCAGTCTCTCCAGCGCTGCAAGCAAGCCCAGGAGAGCCCAGCCTCTTCCCAACACCAACTTCCTTCAGAAACCTGGCACCGGCCAACTCGCCTGCAAGACAGCACAGCCCTGTGAACAGCAGCGCTCTTTGTGTGACACAAAAACAGCCAACACCCCGGCGCCTTGGAGAAGCCCCAGGACTTTCCCTGCTGTCTTCCACTGCTTCACCCCAGCCCCCAGCATCACTGCCAAAGGCACCAGGAGGTGCTGGTGAATTTAAGACATAAACCCCCTCATCCCACCAGCCATCACCCCAATAATAAAACTAACTTCAGAACAGAGGGAGAAAAGAAAAAATTCTCCCCACCAGGATCTCACAAGTAAGGTTCTCCATATCCACAGCAGATAAGCTGAGATGCTTTTGTACAGCAAATCTGTTCTGCAGAGTGGATGGGATAAATTTTCCACCTACACCAGGGAAGGCTGCCTCAAGCCAGGACACTGACAGGTCAGTGATGACAGTCCTTCTGTGAGGAACATTCCCTGCCAGGGCACACACAGTCTCTTGGCCTGTGTGGTTGTAAAGGGCCAAAGCTATATACACTGTGTTTTTTGGAGAGGTTTCTGCAGAAAGAAAACAATACACCTCTTGCAGCCAATATTGCTGTTTTCATAAGCTTCCTTTCTCTCTTTTGTCCCATTGCTTCTCAGTCAGCCCTGTCAGTGTCCTTAAGGTATGCCTGTCTTTTAGTGCCTTCAAACATTTGCTCATTTATGTCCTCTTTCCCTTTGTCATCATTTACTGAACACCACGTATTGATTGAGCCCATGTAACATTTCCACTTAAGCCAATTCCTCCAGCCACCAAGTCCTGGGTTGGCAGCACTATGAAAAGAACAAACCATACCTATAGGCACACAGGAACACTCAAAGTTGTCCTGCACAAAGCCTTTCACACCTCCTTTGAAAAGAGAAGTGAAGAAGAGTGACTCACTTGCAAACCCACTTCAACTTTCTGTCCTGAACAGCACTCACCACAGGTAGGGCTGTCAAGAGTGCATGAACCAAACCGCTACCACCCCAGCCCTGAGACAAAAAGATCTCACTATTTTTATTTGGCTGACAGAGCATCATAGTGGTGGCACCGTGGGTTGGCGTGCAATTAAAATAATCATCGGTTGAGCTTCCGGAGTCTGACACAAAATCCTTGGGCAAGGGCAGAAGGGCTGTGCCAGGATTCTGAGCAGGCTTTCACCTACACCTTTCTCCCCAGGAAAAGCTACACTTCTGGCAAGCGTAGTTCACAAGGTGCCTGGGGTTACAGGGTAGATTTTATGAGCACCCAGGAGTAATTGGTCTCATTTGCTCAATGCAAGGTTCACAGCCCTGCCTTGCAACTCTTACACATACAGTGTGATGCTGCATTCTCCTTTTTCCAGTTCTCAATCATCTATTAAAGCCAGAATCAGACAGAGTAAATGCATATGAAGAAACAAAGCAAATGAAAATCTAGTTTAACCATGGCATCCTTCATGATTTAAGTTTTCCTCAGTTACGGATCTTCGCGGGATCTCTCTTTCCGGCTCTGCTAAGTGTCTCTCCCAGCTGCAATACACTGCCAAGGCCATATAGCACTCAGACAATGAGCTGTGTGGTATCTTCTCATATACTGAGAAAGAACACAGTGGCTCCAATTTCTGTTTTTAAAAAGGAAGTACGGATGAAGCATCAAGGGACTTCTACAAGACTCCTTCATGTGTCCTGTGAAGAAGCCAGCACTGTAAGGTGAACACGGAGCGCTGCCAACACACCACAGCCTCTGGGGAGATGGCAGACCTGCTTTCACAGTGGAAATGCCCAGAAAATGCCCTTTGCTCCCTGCAGTTCAAGCCACCAGCAGCAGAACGGCAAATAACCTTTATCACCTTTTTGGAGAAAGGCAAAAGGACAAGCCAGCAGTTAGTGTCACAACAGAAACCGGACCTAAGCTTCTAGAGTTTTAAGGCCATTTTACCCACAGATGATGCTCCTTCCTCAGTCCTTCAACCTTCAAACCAGCATGACACAGAGAAGCAGTAGCAAATGAGGAGGAAGTCTGCCAGCTGGGGACACTCTGGGAAGTAAGGAGGGAATATGTCGCTTCGTCCTATAAATCACCCTATTTATGTGAACTGGAAGTCTCAGAGCAAGAAGCATAAAGCTTATTCCAAGAAAACAGAACCTTCACACAGCACCAAGTAACATCCCATTCCTTCTCCAAGCAGGGTTTTCCTTGTGCCCAGAGAGCATACAACTGATCTCCCTTGCTCCTTGCAGCAGCCATCTCCAGCTCCTGCCTGGCACATGCTCACCCTCTCACATTGCTCATGGCCACAGGAAATTAAAGGGTAAACAGAGGCCCATGGTCACAGCAAACACAATGCTGTCTGCAACACAGCCCTCAACTGGGATCATTACTTGGAGAGCAGCAATGGGTGATGGCCAGTGTCCTGTTGTCACAAATGGGGTATGCCCCCCTCGCCCTTCAAGGAATCTGGGCAAAACAGACTGTTGCCCCCTCTTATCCCAGCCCAAAAAACTTGCCAGTAACTACAGAAACTTCTCTGCAGAAGACATCAGCATGAGTCTGGAAGCTCTTCTCTGCCAAAGACTGTTTTTTGAGCAACCTTTTAGCCTCAGTACAACCTCCACGGCATCTTGCAGAGGACAGTGCTAAGAATATAAGTTATGGGAGGAGGCAGACCTGCTTGCTCAGTTGCGTTTTGGAGCCAAGAGCATGAAATATGCTAATCCTGCCCATCTCCTCTGCCAAGTGCTGCAGACCCAGAACAACTGAATGCATAACAAAACTCTCACCCAGCTTTAACCAGAAGTGAAATGAGTACCATAGCCTCAGCTACTGAATTCATGCATACTGGAAAAACAGACCTCCTGTTACTCAGAAGAGCTGGACATGAACCAGTGACCTAGAAAGAAAAGCCTGCATCTATGTCCCATCACCCTCTACCTCCTTGCTGCCCTCAAGCTCTCCAGCTTATCTGCATTTTCCATAGCCCTTCTCCGAGGCAGTCACAAAGCAGAAAACTGACACTGCACATCACACTGCAAAGAAAAATCTTAGTCAGAGCCAAAGGGCATGGTGCAGGTTGCTTCACAGTGACTTGGCTGACCCTCAGCTGCTCTCAACATTGTTGCCCCGATTATATTAATCCAGTTAAAGGCCAACCCTTCCTTCACATGAGTACAGCTGACATCTCATCCATCAACACCAGCCCTCGAAAAATTCCAAAGCAGAATTCCACCTCACCAGACACTGTGCCAGCCATCGACACATTCTGAACCCGCTTCCACCTTTGACAGACAGCAAGTTCCTGTCCTACTCCATCGTGTTTCTGAGCACACACAGGCCCTGAAGTAAGCAGATAACTTCAGTCAGTCTGTTCCAGGAAAGTCTGAGACAGTGCAGCTCTGAGCTGCTCCCTTTCCCCTGTCCCTTGGGGAATCAGCAGCCAGGAGGCTTTTATTGCAGGAGTCTCAGCAAAAGTTACATTAAGCTGCACAGGTCAGAAGCAAGGTGCTGCAGTTGGGAGGAAGACTGATGCATACAGCAAACTTTTGTTCAATTTATAGCAAAAGACAGACAGACAGGCTGCCTGCCCCGAAAAGCACCTTGCCAAGACAGAAAATAAAGGTCCAAGCCCTTCCTGTTTCCCCAAGTCCATAGTCAGATATGTATCTTTTGCTACCACGTTTGGGAAAGTGGCCTCTCTGGTAGCAGACTACAACTAGCAGCATTTGAATGTACTATTCAGGAGCTTCAGAAAGTCAAATCAGATGCTTAATGAAGAGTAGAAACCATAGCGCGAGCATTGTTGCTGTGCCTCTCCAGGCACAAGTGGCACAATCAGCCTTTGTCAAGAGCAGAGCTCAAGAGACAGCAGCGTGGCAGGGCTGTTCCAACAACTGGCACAGACATACTGCCCTTATACTCCCTCACAGTACTACTAAAAATAAGATTAAATAAAAACATTTCAGCCACTCCAATTTTCCACTGTTCCAAACAGCCACAGAGGGTCTCTCTTCACCCCTTTTTCTCACCACAAAGATTAGGAGTCCCTAGCAAGGGAGCCCATGCCTGGGTTCTACCTGCTCCTGCTAACAACTGATGGCTCTTGGAGTCTGCACCGGGTGAGGGACTGAGCCTCAGTCATAGCAGACAGGCACCCCCTTTGCAAAGCCACTGCCACAGACCTCAGCCCTTTGGCAAAGGCAGCAACAGTGAAGGGTCCACAAATAAATCCTCCAGAGAAAGGCAAGGACTGCACAAGTCCAAAACACCTCTCAAGGAACATGTCCCCCGCAGCTCTGCACACCTGCATGCAGACAAGGTGCAAGAGGCAATACCCAGCACTTGGAGATGGCATGGGCACCTGCACCGGAGAGCTCATTTGAAACAGGCAGCCAAGGAGGTGTAGCCCTTCCCAATTTTAGCTGGTAAAAAACACATCAGATCACAAGAGATTAGAGACAAATGGTTAGAAATCAAGCAGAGCCCACACCAGTTTCTTTCATTTGCTTTAAGTAACTAATTAAAATAGTATTTCCAGGATGCTTTTGTTCCCAAAAGGCTTACAAATGAGACCGCAAATGAAAAAGATCTACATACAGAGCGGAGCAATCCCCTGGGGCGGGTCAGAAGAGCATACAGCAAAAGCTGCTTTGTGAAAAGAGAAAATGTCACAGACACTTGAGAAGTGAATTGAAATACAGGGAGAGAAACTCAGCCCACAGATTGCAACTAACACCAAAACCTTCAGCAAATAACTTAGAAGAGTTTTACTGACCATAGTGGTCAGAACATTCACTTTACTGCCTGTGGGCAAATGGCTCTCTAACACCAGGCCACAGCACCAAGGTCTAGTTTATATTAGGAAAAGAGGGTTTTGAGGATGTATTTTACACCAGTAAGCCCCTGCCCACAAAATAAACTGGACAGGCTGAAGCAGCTTTCACTGGCAAAATGCCATCTGTATCAGGCCGTCAGCTAATATAAATGCTTTTAAAGCAAGTAAACACAAGAAGCAGGACTTCCTGCGGCACCTAGCTACAGTTATTGGATTTCTACTGCCATCAATTGCACAGAAATGACCTCGGTTGTAGAGTTTTTGAGACCCCAGCAGAAAAGGAGGATGATGCCGTCTCGCAGTAGTTCCAGCTAACCTGTGGACAGGGAGAATCCAGACACAGAACGTCCTCTCCCAAAGGAGAGCTGGTGAAGAACAAAGTACTCAAACCAAAACAAAGTTTTTCATTGTTAATGAATGACTAAAGTGACCTTTACCCAAAATGAAGAAAGGGAATGTTTCTGCAGAAGGATCAACAGTGATTTCTGTATCAGGAACAATAAATATTTCCCTAGGTACGGAAGGCTATGCCTTTCTTTCTTTGGCTGGCACTAACACTGAGTATGAAAATATCTAATCCAAAGCATAGCCCAGTTTCAACACTTAGCACAAAAAAAAGCGAATGATGTCATCAAACTAAAAGTGTGAAACATACCAAAGGCTTTGCAGAATGTGGCTCAGGCCTCATGTACTTTGCACGTTGGAGCCCAGGACACTGGTTTAATCCAATCACTATCAGGTAACAGCAGAGCGTTTACCAGGACACTCTTGAAACTTAATCCACACTAACCATAGGTGCAAATTTACCAAGCGCTGGTTGAGCTTCATTAGAACCCCATAAACATGGTTTCCTTCAGCATGCAAGCAACTAATTCAGTCCAGCTAGTTCACTTCAAAACCGAATCAAACTAAATCAAATCAAGACTACTTAAATTCTGAATAAGAGCATCTACACAGGGATTTAATTCACTTTAATCAACCCACTGGAAAGGTTAATTGGATTAATTTTCTTAAGTAACCATGTCTGGACAGACTCTAAGGACAAGATGTTGGCCACACTAAAATGACCCATAACAATTTTGCTAATGAATTAATGGGACCAACATTAACCCCTAAAACTTCACCATATTCAGGATATTACTTTTCTTGCAGTAGCTGTAAGTGAAACATTAAAGGATGACAAGAGGTCAAAAGGAACCTCCAGGTTACTGCATGGATATATGCCTTCTACTCCTGCCTAGCTGAATCTCTAAATTCATGCTTGCTATTTTGCAAGAAATCAAATTTTACAAAAGAAAAATTAATGGCCAGAGGTAAGAAAAATGAGTTTAAGGAACTTTAGTTGCATTTAAACAGGCCTGCAACATTCTCGTTCTTTACAGTATAAATCTAGAACAACTTGATTTTCACAGAGCTTCTACAGATTTATATCAGTGCCAGAAAGAAGAGACTTTACTTCGTACAAAGCTTTTCAAACCCAAAGCAGCTCCAGGGCAGCTTTAACTAAGCTTAAAGGCACACATGTGAAGCAGACACTCTGCTAGAAGGGAAGCTGAGGCCAATCTGCCCCAACTGAAGGTGACTCCGTGTACGGAGCACAGGCTAAATCGGCGGCCATAGGCAGGCACCACCACAGCTGGACACCCAGAAAGCGAGCAGAGCTGCTTCACCTGCACTTTTGGGGTGCACGGGGCTTTTGCAGAAAGCGAGCAGTGCACCCTTCCCCTGCACTCTCGGGGTGCCCAGGGATTCTGCAGGGTGGAGGAGGCTCAGCGCAAGGCAAAGCCCTCACAAAAAACCCCACAGGCTCCAGTATTTTTCACCCGGGATCTCAGCATCCCCAGCCCCACCTCAAACCACGTTTGCGGACATTGACAGTTCTGCTCCCATTTTCCAGTGCCCCGAGCGGAGCCTCCAAACCCAGCCGAACCGTAACTGCGTGTCAGTAGCCCGAAGGGTCCCCGGGCCATTTCACAGCGGGGCTTATCTCCCGTGGGAGCCCACCCCTGCCCTTCTAGCCGGGAGCGGAGGAGATGGAGGGGAGCGGAGCAGGAGCGCCAGGAGCGGCCCCGGCGCAGACAAAGGGCTGTCCCCCTCCCCCAGCGCTGCTCCTCCACTAATCCCGAGGAGAACCGGCGTTTCCTCGCCGCCCGCGGGAGCCGAGCCCTCAGCCGGGCTCGGAGCGACGGCCGCGGCTGACGGCCAAGCTAAGGCTGCAGCTTCCCCGCCGGCCTTCCCTGCCCTCCCTCCGACCCGCACAGCCGGGGACAACGCAGGGCGAAGCAGGGAGGGCTCCGGCACACCCTGGAGATATAATTTTATTTATTATCTTTTTTTTAAAGAAGAGTTTCTCCCCTTCCTCCCGCTATTCCCCCCGATTCCTTCACACACACACCCCCAACCTCCCCGTCCCGTCCAGTTCCCCACGCCCG
>VZTM01003418.1:534259-628009 GCA_013400555.1 Jacana jacana | reverse complement strand
CCCGGAGGTTGGGCGGGGGGGTCCCGGGTTCTTCGCCGCCGCCTTTCCTCTTCTCTAGAGCTGCTCAGGAGCTCGGAGAGGTGGACAGCTTTCGGGGGCGTTCGTTTATTGTTAATTTTACTTGGGAGGGGGGGGACGGCGGAGAATCCCCTACTGCCGCCGGAGGGGCTTGTCAGAGCTCCCGGGCAGCTCAGCTCAGCTCTCCAGAGCGGGATCCCAGTGCCTCNCCTTCACCCACACCCCCCCAACCCCCCCGTCCCGTCCAGTTCCCCACGCCCGGGGCCAGGCTCCGCCGCTTCCCCCTCCCGAGGCGGGGGGGGGCGACCGCTACCTTCTTTGACTCCGGGCAGCTTGGAGTGGTCGATGCCGATGCCGGCCATGGCGGGGTGGGCCCGGGCAGGGGTCGGCCCTCGCCCCCCGCCACCTCCCGACCCGCCTCAGCCGAGGGCGAAACNGTTAATTTTACTTGGGAGGGGGGGGACGGCGGAGAATCCCCTACTGCCGCCGGAGCGGCTTGTCAGAGCTCCCGGGCAGCTCAGCTCAGCTCTCCAGAGCGGGATCCCAGTGCCTCTACACTTCTTCCCCACCCCAGCGCCTCCATGTGTCCTGCTGAGCCTCAAAGGAGCCAATTGTCACAGCCACAGCGCGGTGTACACCTTGTCCTTCCAGGGGCAGAAGTAATAGGAAGTGTGATGAGTTTGTCTGTTGGGATGGACACACGTTGAGGGTGCAGGCAAAAGATTTCTGGCCAAAGAGCACCTTAGGAGGCCTTTGAACCCCGGTAGCACTATGCTGCCTTTGGGTTAGAGCCAGCAGACTTGGGGAGGACCCGCAGCTTCAGACCACCTGCTTTCCAACAGCAAAGAAACAGCATGAGATGATGTCCTCTGGGTAAAGGTGAGGAGGTAAGAGGAAGAGGATTTGAAGGATGTCTGAGCTTCTTTGGGCAGCCAGTCACTCATGGTGACTGTTTAGTGTTTTGATCATCTTAGATGCTTATTTGCATCTGTCTCAGGAGCACACAAGCAGCAGTATTACTACATTTGAAATGACTGCCCTCCAGCTTCTATTCTAATACCCCATGGTCCCTGTGCCACTGACAGTACTCAGGAGTGAACGTGGGGCTGAGCCCATCTCCTGCTCCCCCTCTCCCACAGGTTCTGAGGAGCTCTGTGCCCTGGGGGACTGGGACGGGAGCTCAGAGGGAAACATAGTGGGAAGTCAGATCTGAGAAAAAAATAGCAAAGGGAATTACATCTCAATTTTATTGAAAAGTAAAACCATTGAAAAAAATGACTGTGAAAAATAAGTGATTTCTAGAGTGTTAGCTGCATGCTATTCTGGAATTTTCCAGTCTTTTTTTCTGAAACTCGGGAACTGTCTGTCCTTAATTGTGCCCCTTTCAAATCACACTACTTCATCCCCACTGAGGTGTGCATACGCTTTAATCCGTATATAACCTTTCCTTCAACCACACAGCCCTTTCCACAGAAACAGTCCCTGGATGATCCCTTCTCACTCACACCTCTCCTGTGTGCTAACGCCTGCTGAGCAGTCTGCCTAAAAGGTCATTGTACCCTTTTACTGAGGGCAGTAATACACAGGGTGACCCTAGCTACACCGGTACTCTATATGATCATACACATGGGGATTAGTCATGGGGTTCTGTCCCCCCCAAGGGACAGCTCGTACAGATTATCTTCTGTCACAGTCCCAGCTCCTCCCTCTAATTCCCCCACCATTCACTCCAGCATAAGAACTGAACTGCTCACAATTAATCCCAGTGGTTACAGCCAGGAAGGGTCTAAAAGCCCATTCCCAGTTTCTTCTAAATTTGAACTTTCATGAAGTCAGCACATCCCTTGCCTTTTACTAATCAGGCTATTTGAGCACTGAACTTATTATTGGTCAAAAGTGAGGATGGAAGAAACTCCCTGGCCAAACAACCAGGAAGATACAACGCACTAATCTGACATAGGTCATGGCTTTCCAAAACTGGAATATGGTTTCTCCTGCCTTCTCTCAGTATAAGGTATTCAATACGAAGTGAAAACTGAAAGCCTGAAGTATTCACATTTACACACTTAAAGCTTTAATGCAACTAGGTCATGAGTAGGTCACAAAGGGTCTGGAACCCTACATTTAAGAGCACAACTTTTAAGCCATCCATCCCACTAATTAAGTGTATCAGTGCACACCGCTATTTGCTCTGGTCTTCAGTAATGAATTTGAATCATATTAAGTTGTCTGACTACATAAACTAGTCATAATCCGTACTGCACTCAAGAGATACCATGTTGTATTGATGTGATTTTGGCCGCTGTTAGAGAACTGTGTGCCTTGCTATGTGTAGCTTCACTAAAGCAGGATCTATTACCTGATGCTCTGAGTCACAGCAGAGTAGTTCCTGGGTCCAGGTTTCCACTACACAAATTACATGCCTTCTTGTGGCTCCCTTAATCATGCAAATATATTTATTCTTGCAAGATTTGCTGAAGCTCAGGGATAGCAGTTGGATAGTGAGCTCTGCCAGGACTCAAAAAAACTTCAGGCAGGCAGCACAAGTGACATTATTTTCTTGGTGCTGGAAACAAGGGGAACATCTCTACTGTCAGAGCATAGAAAGGCTGGAACATGCTCCTGGGAGGAGTAACACAAGTAAAACCAGTGAGCAGGATTTGTCAAAATTGTTGCCTAAGGCAGGGTTCTACATACAGAAGCATTTTCTTTCCATTCTTGATATTAGACTTCCCTCTCAACTTGATTTTTGAGAGATGTATTCAGATGAAATCTCCAAGACTGGGAGATGGTATTAATCACTCGAAGATTATAGAAAGTTTCAAAGGCAGCTAAACCAACCTGAAACAGTAAGAAGACTGCAGGGAGATTGAGGATGAGAGGGAACTAAACAGGATCCAGGGAACAAGGTACCAATGTAATGCTAGCGCCACAGCCTATACTCCCAAAGGGATCCTCATTGTGGGGATCTCAAATCATCCTTCCAACTCTCACTTGTATCTAAAAGCCATGCTTTTTGCCTAGAAGCAGCAGAATGTTTGTTCTGCTAGACTGATGTCAGCTTTTCCTATGCAAATTGTACAGTATCTTGACAAACAGTATATGTTGACAAACAGTATATGTTGCAGTGGGTAGATGAATCCAAACAAAGTAGGTAAGATTAACTGTTTTCTTTTATTTAAGATATTTCAATCTTCAATAAAACCAACTGGGCAAAACATGAATAAAAGCAACTAGGAAGCTGATACAGAATTTGAGCTAAAGTGTACATCACACATCTTTAACTCTTCTCTCATGGAATAGCTTTGCTCAGGAGGGAATTTGCAGGGCTCTAGTCCAACCCCTTGCTCAAATCAAGACTGGCTTCAAAACCTGATGAGGTTGCTCAGTGCCTTGCCCAGGTGAGATCTGAAAATTTTCAAGGCCAGAGGGTCACACACCATCTCTGAACTCCTGTTTCATTCTTTGCTCATTGTGATTTTTCTCCTTATACCTGGATGGACTTCCCCTTGCTGCAACCGGTGACCCCCAGACCCTTGCCCTTTCACTTTGTGCCCTCTTTGGCCCTGTGCTTTCCAGCAGCCAGTCTCCATGGCAGACCCCATGATCAGTGAAGAGTGTGTTCCAGCAGACAGCTGTGGGCAGGGTATCAGTTATGAGAGTGCAGCTGGGACTGTGCCACCAGACAGCTCTTAAATCTCAGGGAGCCCCATGACTAGGCACTTTCCCTGCCTGCACCCAGGCAACTAATCCTGCCCCCAAACATGTCACTCCTGGGATATACCCAGAACGTCACCCTGGTGCACCCCACACCATTTTCCCACCTCTCACAGCACTGAAAACATTCCTGAGGGGCTGTGCAAAGTAGAGGCTGGAACTGTTAAAAATAGATAAAAGCAGCACAATCTGGACAAGCCCTCAGAAATAAAAGCCACAATGAGCTTTTAGGACAGGAGCTACCAGGCAAAGCATTGGGGCCAGGAGTGCCTTATGCTGCTAAGCATTTCCTGCAGACATGGAGAGACAATTTTGTGCTTCTTTCTTAAATAAACTGGGCACCTCTCCAAGGGTCCTGCTGTCATTTTAGGTCAACAGGATAACGACAACTGTGAAATAAATTAGGCCTCATCAAGATGTTCACTCTCAACAGCACAGTCTTTGTTAAAGTTTCCTTAATGATGGAAAGAATAGCTTCCAACTGATGAGGCTGCTGTGGGAATAGACACAGAGGATAGTGATCCCACAGGCAGGAATGTGTGCATCAGTTAATGGTCATGCAAAGAGATGTAAAAAGTGGTTCTGGGTGTCTCATGATATCAGGTGCCACAAAAACCCATGTTCAAAACTTGTGGGTCAGTGGTGACTGATCCCAGGGGACTGACCTTCCTTCTCACCTGGGCTGGGGACACAAGCTTTTGTTTTTCTCCTCCTTGACCTGCTTCACTCATTAACCTCCCCACATTTCTAAGGTAAATTGCACCTTAAGAGAGGCTTGAAGTCCAGTGCCAAAAGGGGCCGATGAGAGGAAGCAAACATTACAGCATTGGCAAAGAGCACCAAGGAGCAGGTGTGCAATTTCCATAGGGAGCTGAATGGTGCCTGTGGGAATTCAGGCTCCCTGAAGGACAAGGAGAGCAGGAGCCTGCAAGGACTAAGGTATTATAAAGCACATAGGAGTAATGAATGGGGTGACTGCAAAGAATGAACAAAGAGGAAGCCGAACTTGTGCTTACATGTAATGTAATGAGAGGCACTGAGAAAATAGTGAGCTGTGCATTTGCAGAACAAGGGCGTTTGTTGACTTTGCAGTCATGCAATCTGAAGTCAGGTATGATGCTGCTCACAGCTCGGTTACATGCACAGATCAGATGTTTGTATGGCCTGCCCTGGAAACTGCAAAGCACAAATTAGCTCTGCATCTCTACCCACAATTTTACATACACATTTGCAAGGGTTGTAGTTTTGGTGACTTTTTTATCCGCAAGTGAAACCATGTTAAGTTTCACATCAGCAAAAGAGACCAAATGCCTTCCAAAAAAATACCTCTTTTTCCACAGAAAGTGTGAAACAATACTAAAACTTTGTCACTTTCCTCTTCCCTCATCCGCTCTGCATCTTTCCTTACGGTTCAGAAAAGCAGAAACATTCAGAACAGATATTTGTTATTCACTTAGTGCTCCACAGGAAGATGCCTGCAAGCCCACACACTGGAGGCACAAGAAGCCCAATAGAAGTGGCCGGTAGCAGTGAAGCACCTTGGTTGGCTCTCAGCTATTCACAGTCCCTGTTGCCTGGATGAAATTTCAGCATATTGGTGGTGTTAGAGCAGTTTGGTGGGGGGCTGAAATCAGTGCAGTTCTCGCCTAGCAGTGAGTTTGCCACATTCCACTCTGAAAAATTTACTGAATCTAATTAAACCCCACATCTTTTGATTTCTACCTGCCCATCCTTTTCTGGTTAAAAAAAAGGAAAAAAAAAAAAAAAAAGAAAAGGAATAATCCTGTGTTATCACTTCTGCCAGCCTTGTTTACCAAACTGCAGGGTGGCAATCGGGCCAAAAGCTGAAGGATGGATATATTCTACAGTCTATTGGATCCCTCATTTATAGTCATGATTTTGTATATTCAAGTTTACATCCACAAAGCATTGGTGTTCATTCATCAAAACATTATTTTGCATGTGCAGAAGGTATCAGAGTCTCAGCAGCCCTGGATGCAAATGTAAAGCTAGGTAAGACAACAGGTTCTCACAAATGCAAGGATTATGCTTGGTCTGTGCAAGTTTCCTAAAAACAAAACAGATCCATGTACCCTGTAAGCCATCCCTGGGGTGAACTGTAGTGAGAGTTTTCAATAAAATGGGTAACTTTTCTAGATAAACCAAAAGGCCAGATGATGAAAACAGAGGACAAAGAAGGAGAGATGATCCCAAGGGTCTCTTCCAACCTAAATGATTCTATGATTCTATGAATACAATGAAAGCTGGCACTGTTAGTCAGTGTTGACCTCCACAAGCCTAAAAGTGCTCCAACCAGCATTTTAGCAGGAAATCATCAGGCCTTGTCTATGCAGCCTTGTTACCCTAAGTAGTGTGTGTACAAGCTATGTTCAGTTTAGGCTTACTGGGAGCAGCTGACTGAAGTAGAAGGATGTGTGCAAAACTTAGGGGAAGCATTCAGAGACATATGGATGCATACACTCATTCCCATACAATGCTTGCTGACCATGTCAAATGATCCTTGCAGAGGTCCTCAGTGCAAGTAGAATTGAGCATCTCCTGCCCAACATCTGCAACAAGAAAAATCAATAGGGAGCTCATTCCTCTGTGGTCACACTGGGAACTGCAAAGCCCACAGCAGCCAGCAAAGGGTGGCTGCAGCATGGCCTGGAGTACAGAGTGCGTCACTGACAGCTACTTGGGAAGCGCTGAGGAACCAGGGCTTTTGGAAGACAACTCCATGCAGACAGGCAGTACCCTGTGGAGACAGACAGAAGCTCTTTCAAAGCTCTGTGCCTAGCTCTATATAAGCTACTTCAGAACCAGCACAACTACCTCTGCAATTTCACCTGGAAACCAGGCTAATTAACCCACCAATTGCCACACTAACATGCAAATATGGTGTTTTGGTAGCCAAGATAGGATCTCCACTCCACTGGGAAGATGCATCAGCTCACTGGGGACACACTCAGGCAGCCTAGCACAGCCTGTTGCTACTCAGTAGAGATAACACATCTCATGCTTGGTTTTCCTCATCTGCCTGCTTCATCTAGATAGTGGCAAGCTATCAAAATCCACATGCCAGACTATGACTTCAGGTCTTCCTGGCTCTGTGTGCTCACAGGATAAGTGATAATGACCACTAATATCCATTTTTGTAAGAAATGAACCAAGTTCTGCAAATACTGGCAGTGTGATGGGTTTGTAACACATTTATAGAGGACAAGTCCCAGCTCTAGAACCTCTTGTTGACTATGTACTGTTTTATTACCTCAGTTATTTCCCCAAGAGGCTGTTCTCTAATGTCCTGTAAGTGATGGAGAAGGCAGAGGTTCTCCAGAAAACCATACAGGCTCCTGCTCCAAATGACTCTCAGCCTTCCTACTTCCACTGCCTTTACTGGGGGATTAGCTTCTGTAGGATGACATTGCTCTTGCAAAGACACCTCACAGCATCACTTACTCAGTACTCAGTGTTCTTGCCAAGTGCAGGGGCTCTGTTCACACTCATCATCCAAGATGGATTCAGGTCTTGCAGAAGGTGAGTCAGAAGAGAGAGGGATCAAGCTCAGGGTAAATATGATGATATAAACAGGTCATTCCAGATCACACTCTTCAGGTCACTGTCCTGGTACTGGGGTCAGATTAGTCCCTACACAGGCACACCAACATTTACCACTTTGGAGCATCACTGGAAATTTTTTGAAACCAGCAGGTCACAGCACATGTCAAAGCAGAAAATGTTTCTATAATGCCTTCATCTCCTCATCAGAAACCCCAGCCACATAACCCCAGTCAGTAGAAATGGGAGACTGTGTCTGGAGGAGGTGCTCCAGCTCAAGACTAAGAGGCAGAGGTGAAAACGGTACAACTACCTCTGCTCCCTCCTTTCTCTCCATGGGCTGCCTCCTCCAACATTCCATGCTTTCACTTCCATGAATTACTCTTTCAGCCCCTCACTCCAGGATACTTTGGAGCTGGCTTGTTCTCCAAGAAGCTGAGTGGTTTTCTGACAGCCCCCAGAGTGGATGTGAAAGTCGGGCAGGCAGCCCAGATGCACCTCTTGCCCTCCACTGCCTTACCCGTGAGAAACTGCTTCTCTTTACCGCAATGCCCATCTGATGGGAGCTAGCGATGCTTCTGTAGGCTCCCTTGGTTGCTTGCAGTGATGTGATGACCTGCCTTGGACCTTTCTTTTTCCTTTCTCTAAGTAAGGATAAATTTAAACCATAATATCTAATTTTATGGCAGCAACAGGCCAAGCAACAGCTGAGTCCAAAAGACAAGCACGTAGAAGGGGGAACAAATTGCATGAGTCAGACTAAAAGCTTAATAAATATTGACTGGTTTGAACAGTCCCCTAAAGAACAGAGATTCTCATTTTATAACTACATCTCCATCCCCATTATGCACTCCCTACTCTCAGGGAGCTGTGAGGGGGGCTGCTTTCCTGGCTTATGTACACATTATTTTAATTTCTTTCTGCAGCCAGGCTGCTCTGTCAGGGACTTTGCACCACACATCAGTGGAGTATCTGAGTGCCTTCCAGTGGTACTTTAAGTAACAGGACCTGTGGGTTTTGTTCTCAAGTTCACCCCAGGGTATGAGTGACATTTGAGAAACCAGATATTAAATGTTTAAGGGATAGAGAGTGAACAAGACAAGGTGGTTTCCAGTACCTGCTACTTTGATTCATACCAGGTAGAGCACAGTTGTCGAGACAGGGGAGCAGATAGATGCAAAAGAAATGCAGACAGAAGAAACAAATAGCATCAGGTCTACAATAGTTATACAGGCAAGAAAGACAGGCAGTATGGAAGAGAGAAGGGACTTGGGTACAGGAGATAGAACCAGTTTGTTGGGCAAATGAGTTGACAGAGGGGATAGAGGCACATGGTGGGATAGGGAGAATACATTGCAGGTCACTGCCCAGGATGGGGGAGCAAGATAACTCCTGCCTTTCTGACATTATACATGTCCCCTTTCTTGCATACTAAAAGCTCACCGACTCCCTATTTTGTTAGGTCTATTAGGCCACTACTCTGCCTTATCTTCTACGAAGTATGTCCTCTCCTTATTGCCAAATTTGTTTATCATAGCCGAAAGAAAAACAGTGAGACAAGTCTCCTTCTATGTTCTAGACCATATAAAATCCTGTTTCTGCCATCTGAGGCTACCTGGTCACAACCAAGTTCCATTCTTGGTGCAGAGATTGCAGGTCAGTTCATATGCCCTTTCTCCCAACATTAAATAAAGGCTCTTCCCTAACAGGTCCTCTCACAGCAGGTTGTTTGCTTTGGATCAAGCAACTGGTTAAATGAAGACCAAAAGACCACAGCAAACCCATGGATGCTGTTGAGGCTCACCTGAAATACAGGATGCATGTGAAGCTTTCATGTGTTTTCAAGAAACTCTGGAAAAGAAAAATATCCTCCCTCTCTCCAAACCTCAAATATACAGTATACAAAGTGGTCTGGAAGCCTGCCACTCCAAACTGGCTCTGGAAAGTAGCCCTTTCATGTTCTGCTTTCAGCAGCTCAACACTGCCTCCTGCATCTTACAAGTCACCCAAAACCCACACTGAATGCCCCTTGTCTGAGGCTTACTCCAAAACAGTAAGGGTTACTCCTTGCTTAAACTAAGATTATTTGGGGATTGCATCTCTTCTAGAGGCAGCCCTAGCTTCATTAGAGCCAACATCAAAGCCCAAAGTGACTTCAGATCATAGAATCATAGAATCATAGAATCATTTAGGTTGGAAGAGACCCCTGGGATCATCAAGTCCAACCATCAGCCCTACTCTACAAGTTCTCCCTTACACTAGATCCCTCGACACCACATCTAATCTACTCTTAAACACAGTCAGGGAGGGTGACTCCACCACCNCAGTGCTGAGTACAGGCGGACAATCACCTCCCTACTTCTGCTGGTCACACTGTTTTTTATGCAAGCCAGGATGCCATTGGCCTTCTTGGCCACCTGGGCACACTGCTGGCTCATGTTCAGCCTCCTGTCGACCAGCACCCCCAGGTCCTTTTCTGCTAGGCAGCTCTCCAGCCACACTTCCCCAAGCCTGTAGGGATGCATGGGGTTGTTGTGGCCCAAGTGTAGGACCTGGCACTTGGCCTCATTGAAGGCCATGCCATTAACATTGGCCCATCTATCCAGTCTGTCCAGGTCCCTCTGTAGAGCCTCCCTGTCCTCAAGCAGATCAACACTCCCACCCAACTTAGTGTCATCTGCAAACTTACTAATAGTGTTTTCTATGTCCTTATCTATATCATCAATGAAAATATTAAAAAGGAAAGGTCCCAATACTGAGCCCTGAGGAACACCACTTGTGACCGGCTGCCAGCTGGATTTAACTCCATTGAGCACCAAAATTAGATAAATTAGAATATTAGATAAAATAGAATTTTATCTAATTAGATAAATTAGAAAAATTAGATAAATTAGAATTTTATGTAGCATACCTCAAAACCTTTGCTGCTCCAAGTTCTAGTAGTCTACTTGGCAGAGAAGAGGGAGTCAGTGCACAGAAAGAAGCTGAACATTTTGAGGAAGATTATGTCCAAGAGTAGCGAGGGCCCACAACATCCTACAAAACAAGCATCCAAGCTCAATGATGATACCAGCAGGACAGGGACCCATCCCAAGAGGTGCAAGCAGAGCAGGCCCAGAAACAGCAGCTGGGTTCAGTCAAGAGTCCCAATGATCAGGGAACGTCAAGACAATGAAAGATATCCAGAGTCAAGCTGGAAATCAATCCACAATTCAGAATCAGGACTGATAATGGTAGTCAGGTCAAACACAATCCAGTGAACCAAACAGACCTACACCAATAGAACACATTTGAGGTCAAGCCAGGAAGTCAATCTGCAGGTCTGCATCCAGGTCAGTAAGGGCCATAGCCAGACAAAGACACAGCTGAGCTACATAGCAGCATCCCCCCAACATATCTAAGGCAGAAACAGAAATGACCCAGGGCTGAGTTCAAATAGGTCTCCTTGGCCTAAGGGCAGAGCGGGTGGGTGGAGGCTCCAGCTGAGGCTGCTCTGGACTGTTAACATCCTCAGAGGGCTGATGTATGTAATCTCTCTCACACTCAGAGCTGGTGCAGCTGAGATGCTGCTAACCTGAGGTGCTTGGGACAAGTCTTCTCCATTCCTGCTCTCTTGGACTGTTTGGCTTTGTCCATCCTTGTCAAATTTCCAGTTTGTGCTTGATTATCTGAAGTATGCATAGTTTTATGACAAGGAGAAACTTCTACACTAGGACCATGTAGAGATGGAACTTGCATCTCCATGTTCTCACCATCTTTGAGCTCTAGACACAAATGCTCAGTGGATGATGTAGAAGACATTATCACTGAGTGAAGTAATATGAAGAACATGTTGTTTTTCTATCAAGAATAAACTATGTAAGAACAATTAAAAGCAATAGTATTTTCAGCGTTTGGACAAATGGGCTAAAAGCAAAGGAATTTTCCATGTGGAAGTCTTACAAGAGCCCAATACTGCAAATCAACCATGTCATAACTGCAACAAATGCAAAAAGTCCACTAGTGTCTGGCAGTGTCTGGCCAGCATCTATCAACCCACCTGCTGAGAGCATCCACTCTGCTCACAGCATCCAGTAATCTCCCTCCTAGTATGTAAATATAGAATGGCAGTCCCTAACCTTCACCAGGACCTTCACTTGAAAGGACTGGCACACTCTATATGTGAGTTGCTTTGGGGACTATACAGTTGCAGTGACCCAGAATGGAACTTTCTCTGTAGTGAAAGAGGAAATCCCTGGGAATTGCTTATCTTCCTGAAAAAGCCTGCCACTAGCCCATGATGCCTCATAGCCAGAGTGGGAAAAAACAGTCAGAGATCTGTGGATTATGCATAAACTTAGAGGAGATGGGAAGACCCACCTTCTATACCAACGCAAAGGTAATTTCAAAACAGATATCAAGGCATACTGATAGCGACCTGGAAAGCCATTAACTACCAAGTAAAAATGGACCTGACCTTCCCTTAAGAATATGGTTTTGACTCGGAGGTACTGTTGTCCACCCTGGGACTCCTGTTCAAGGTGATGCTCATCAAGTTATGGCCTTTGCTTCATGGGGGGCACTCACTGTCAACCAGTTTTAAACAGGCATCTTAGGGAGACAGAGGTGGCTGGAAAAGTGTACCCAGTTAGACATAGGTGCCTTTCAGTCCAAACAGAACTCTGCGAAGAAGGAAAGGCAAGTACTTCAGATGGCTGGTCACTGGTTCACAAGACTGAGAGAAAAGACAAGATTGGTTTATTTGTACATATTATATCTGCAGGGAAAAAAATGGAATACTTCCTCACATATTCCTTAAGGGAAGCATCACATTCATTTTCATTGGCATTTCTTCCAAAAAATCTGAGCCCTGCCTGCCCTCCATTTTTTAGTAAAAAGTAAATATTAAAAAGGATGTTAAAAGGCTAGTCATTTTATAGCTTACCAAGGTGCACAGCAAGTTGTAGGAAGAGCTGGGGATCAGAAGCCAAGAGGCCAAACATGGAAATTATATTGCCTCTTTGTTAAGATGAAGTGCAGGTATCATCAGATGAAATTATGTTGGGTAATCTGACATGATGTGGTGTCAAAAAAAGCACACAAAGTGAGTCACTAGGAGTGTATGTACAAGTCAGAGCTTGGCCAAAGTGTGGTACAGATGATTCAGTTCTGCAGAAGAAGGAGAAGTGAAGAACAAAGTTTAATGCTATTATTATTGCAACATTTTTCTTGGTAAGGTTGTAATAGAAAACTAGCAGCAGTTTTCTGATCAATAATGATGGGCAAGCAACAAGTAAAAGCCAAACCAAGATGTAGACACAACCTAAGATATGGAATATGTGCACTGTGCCTCAAAACCTTGGTCTAAAGTAACAAAATATGGCTGTGCAGCCAGAACCAGCAGTTGACCTTCCACATTTTTTTTTCCCCCAGAAAAAAATGAAAATAGTTGCCCATCCTTGATGTATTCCATATCCGCTGCCAAATGTGCACTCCCCCTCTCAAACACAATCCCCAAAATAGGGTGTGATGCCTCTTCCGTTGACAAAGCCATAAGTCATGGTGAGCGAGACACACTCAACATCTTCAGCTAAATGAAAAGAGCTCTCCCCCTCTGTTTCTCGCCACTCATTATATCTCACATAAATTAATATAGGCACTTGGAAGTGAGATGATATATTACAAAAACCCATTAACCTGATTCTGTCCAAACTGGTGACATACGGCAACTTGTACGTTAGACCAATCTTCCTTGCCAATGTGGGAGTCCGCGTGTCTGAACTCTGTTAAAGCAGCAGCCCCAAAAAATATTTTTAATGTATGTAGGTATGGAATGTACAGCAATGTGTGTGGACAGTGCATGCCTGTGGGAACATCAGAATTCATTAAATCAGTCTAATATGAGATATATTGAACAGGTTCCATCTGACGTCTGTTACTGGGTTGTTCTGTCCACTCCCAAAGGAGTGAATCATATTGACAGGTTGAATTATATCTCAAGAGATATTTTTCTCCCCTCCTCCAAAGGCCATTTGCAATCACGGCACATCCACTGCCTCTTAAAAGTGAGCTCATCTGGCACTGGGTTGCATTGAAGTCCTCCACGGTGCCTGAAGGAAGAATGCTTTTGGGTGGTGGGAACATGGAGAAGATGTGGTCCATCCAGCTGTCCCTTGGAGTGCTAACCATCTTGACAATAACTGCATATGTCCCATCTACACATGGAGAGCCATTTTTACTACAAGGTAAGCTGGAATACAAACTAGATGGCACAGGTAGGTGGTTATCTTTTTGCTTTGCTTTGCTTTGCTTTGCTGCTAGTCATGGCCATGCAATGCTTTCTTATCCATGAAAGAAAATAAGATTAACCTTGAGCTATACTAAACAATCAATTAACACTGATACTACACAGGAACTGGCTCATATTAACATGAGCTAAAGCTGTCCTTCTGGTCTGCAGCTGGTTTTATGACACATTCTGCTAATCAGTACAAATATCAGATCTGGTGAAATCTGGTAAGGGTAGCTTTTTCTCTCCTAAAAGAAAATTTACTAGGAAAACCAGTAAAATATCAGTGTAGCAAGTCCCATATGCACCATATGAGATTTGACAGCTCATAAATGTCAGTAGTAGGGTGCTGCTGAACTTTTTTTATGCACAAAACTTCTTTTTATATGTTCTTCTCCCATAATTTAAATTAATCTTAGCTCAAACTTATTCTGCAGGGAAACGTCAATCATTAATCTTCTTTCTTAAAGAGACTTGGCAGTACAAAAAACAAGAGCAGCTAAATATAGGCTTGAAAATAACATTGCTTTTCAAATGATTTTTCCTCTTATATCACCTATTTATTTTTGTAATGACAACCAAAACATTCCTGAGGCCACTCTATCTAAATATTGCTTCTGTTTAGTTTTTACTAGAGTGTTTATAGGGTGTTTTTTTTTCTCTAGCAAATCCCCTAAATGACTAAAAGTAGCTATTTTAAAATCATAACTGTTTTCCAGACTTAGGAATGAGGTTTACAGCCCTCCACACTAACTGCAAGTTTTACACAGCATGTAGCTTTGCAAAATCCCTTGGGTTTATTTCTAGAGATCACAATCAGGACCAGCGGCTTCAGCCACAGCATGAGACAGGGCTGGATCTGGGCAAATACTCAGAGCATCACTGTAGCCAGAGCCCCTTTGCTTCTGCAGATTTATGTGGCTTTAGCTAATGAAGCTGATTCCCATGTACTCTTAAGCACCCTTAAAACTCAACTGTTAAAATGTTTTGTCTCGTGTATCAAAAGTAATAGCATGCATCCTAGCACAGCTACGTAGGGCTGTCTATTCGAGACCATTTTTTCCTTTCTCACCTCTTTGAAGGGAGTAAGCAGAAGTCCTAAAGATCCTGGAAGAAGAGAAAATAAATGTAATTTCTTAGTATTTTCCATGGATTCTGTAAGCATCTTCTAGGGTTTTGTGGGTAGGTGTGTTCAGACCATAGATTTTGGGGAACAAAATCAGATCAAAGATTTTCTCCCTGTTAGAGTGTCGCTCCCATTCTGTCATTCTCGAAAATTAATGCAACACTCGGGTTTCAGATTCCAGAAATCTGTTCAGCAGAGCTGGGAGGGTCTCAGAGCTTTAGCCTGATTAGTCCCATTCCTCATGTCCGTTGGTTTCTGCTGAACCCTTGACCTTCATAACCATTCATTTGAGGGCATAGCCACAACCACTAAAGCAAAACCGCTGAGAAAGCTCCCTAAAGGGGCCTAAAGAGAAGTCCAAGTTGCTTTAGGACAGCAGCTTGGGAAGGTTTTTCCTGGAAAACAAAAAAATTCTGCATGGCCTACAGCTACTGTAAGAGGCTGCCTTGGGGATAAAGACACTCACTTTAAACTCCTCCGCGCTTTGGCTTTGTTGGGGAAGAATGCTTTAATACCACTGGAAATCACATAGCGCAGTTCCAAACATGAGTGAGCTCAAGAATAGACTGTGGGGCTGCAGGGCTTTTCAGCCCTCATGAGGAGCAAGTTCCCCCTCTACCAGCTTTGGGAAGGTAGATGATGTGAGCAGTTTTGAGAAGAAGATCTCATAGGTTATTGTCTGGCTTTGCAGATCCACCTTGTAGATAGGTCAGGACTGCCTAAATCAAGGTGATGTCTCTGGGTTTCTGCAGCCAGCCATGTTGATGAAGCTGCAGGGAGACTGGCCAGCAGCCTGGAGTTGTCAGGGATAGGTCCCCCATCCTGCACTCTTTCACTGCACAGCCCTCACTGGCTGGACATTTTATTCTGTGCTCATGTATCTTCCTTTTACCCTGAGCTACTGGAAGGAGTGGAACCCTGACAAAGTGCTGACAGAAGATATTTTCCTTCCACTTCTTAGCCTTCTTAATTATTCTTTTAATGCTGGGGGCTGGAAGGTCCATCCTTTTTGTCATTAGAGATCAAGAAAGGTGTGTTTTATGTGCTGCAGATAACCGAGTGCTTCCGGAGAGAGAAGACACAAATCATGAGGACACACTGCTGACTCTGCTTCTTAATAAGAAACTTGCATGGCGGAGACCAGAAAATATTGGTAAGTGAAGGGCATGGGAGATCTCAGCCTCTTAAATCTATGTTTGCATGAATGCGAGGAACCTGCTCCTCGAGTTTCTCAGAAATATCAGCTGCTCAGAAAGTGGAAGCACCCAGTATGGTGCCTACACATGATTAACGTCAGATGTTCTCCATCACAGTGATCCTGGGTCTGCTTTTTGCAATGCCATATAAAACTGCCCAAACCCACACATCCTAGATCCTCAGACACTACCCTTGTTAGCACACAGGGCAGTGGGGTGGCATGACTGGGACAAGGGTAGTGGGAATTTCTATCTGAGCCAGAGCCCCTGCCACTGCTGGAAGAGGTTGAGACAGAGTGCTTTTTCCACACAGCTGAAAGGCCAAAGAAGGGCCACATGGAGGCTTTTTCTGTCTGTGCTCTGTGAACAGACAACAAATTTCAAGCCTCTCGCATGTGGCTAAACTCAGACCCGCTAAAGAGAAACTTGGACTTTCCATGACACTGTGCACAGCCATCACAAGCTCTATGTGGATTGCAGGGGTCAGCTCTTCCCACGACACCTCAGCCAGGGGAGGGTTTGGGCTGCATGTGGTGGTCTCAGAGCGGAAAGCTGCTCTTCCCTGTGAAAACAGCCAAGAATGGAGCTCAGCAAAAATTTTGTTATGAAAATCTATTCATCAAAATCACTCAGTGCTCTTCCCCAGCCCCTTGTTAATGCAGTGAGGCAGTGGTTAAACAATCCTGGGACAAATAAATACACACAAATAAATCAAGCCCTTATACTAACAAAGGCATTCTTCTTGCAAAGGGGATGCATTCAAGAAATAACATTTTTATGATTGGTTTATGGATTATTGCACTTATTACTCCTAGAGGAAAGGCTGCATTTTATGCTAGACAATTGAATATAATGAATCTCTGAGCAGAGCACAGACAGAGGATTTACAGCAGGCAGTTTCTCAAGGCTTCATCCATAAATTAACTTCCTTCCCCCTGCCTAAGAGAATCTGTTCCAAATTTCGACCGCTGATCATTTTCTATTCATAGCAGTCATCGGCCAAGCTTATGGTTTGAAGGAAAGTTGAGTCAAAATCTGAGCCAATACCTAAAGAAGTAAAAATGTGTAAAATAATAATAATAATCGTCGTCATCATATCTGCAGTGGCACATTTCTCTTGTGGATATGCAGGTCTGGCTGCCTCTATCTTATAGATATGTAAAGACATGTTTAAGAGGAATCCGCCTGAAGTCATTGCTGGCAGTGCCAAGAACAGAGCCCCCACCTCCTGACTCCCAGCCCATCCCCATCCCCAGACTGTCTCTCAAACTGAGCCCAGACGCAATGGATTTGTTTAGGAACTGCTACCTTTTCTGTTGGATTAATATCTGTCAGAAAATACTCAGGATTTTTTGACTGAACTGTTTCCTTCTTGAAGGACAAACTGTGAAGGCAGTCAGCTCTTTCTTGGCATGCTCCTGCTCAGTTTCAAACATTTGGAAAAAAAAAGCCCTAGTCTGGCAATGTGTCTGTGTGCTGAAGTCTTATCTGAAATCAAGGGGAATTATGTCCTAAATCCCCTTGGAGATGCAGCACAACGCCTGCTGCCACATTAGGAGCAGACAAAGGAAGCAGCTCCAGGGATGGTTTTTGGCTTTCTTGTGGGGCCCAGCAGAGACATTCTTTAGGTCTTTCCTGGCTCTTCTGCTCATTTTAGTGCATTTTTTTTTCCCAAACTGGCACTCAAAAAATAGCTAATATCTGCATTCCCCTCCCAGGAGAACTACTGTAGTCCAGTCCCTCAGCTTTGACTGAGCTAATTTTGTCATGGTGCTTCCACCTATCTTATTGGAAAAATTAACTGGTTTTGACATCAGTTTGAATCTGGAATAAGGCACCTCATCCTAAAGAGGAATGAAGTTGGAATCCCCCATCTCTTTCTGCAGCTTTCCCTATTGCTAGTCCAGGTCTTTCCCAATTCAGCTGGAGGTTTTATACCCCAATTGTAAGGCACCTAATTCTCCCTTGTCCTGGATGGGGTATCTCAGGGCAGTTCATTCAACCACCTGCATAGTTTTTTTACAGTCTAGTGCAGTACTGCTCAGCCTTGAGATCTCTAAGTCTGATCTGTGAAGCTGGTCCCCAGGTCTCTCTGCTTCTCTGATATTCAGAATTGTGGAACTGGTGCACTCACCACTATGTTGCTTTTCCTGTTGCTCCACTCTGCCAACCCTGATGTTTGCTCACTTATAAAGCAATAAGTTATGCTAGGCTAAATCTGCATCTTCTGACTTCTGCCTGCATGAGTGATGTGAGGATAAACAAGTCTTAAAGGAAGTAATGGGAGTTCATATAAAAGACCAGTGGCAGAAAAGTCAGCATTATATCAGGATAAAAATCCAAAAGCAGCAGAGCGGTTCACCTGAGCTGGCATCAGACAGTATGTGACCTTGTTAGGCCTACTCCACTACAACCTGGGGAATGATGAAGCAGCCTTCCTCATTACGGAGAATTAGGATAAAGCCCCATAGAATTCAGCAGAAAAAGCCTGCTTTCCTGTCACTGTTTATCCTACCTTAGATATGGAGATCACTATCAGGAAATAAATGACAACTAGGTCTTTTTTTATTCAATAACTGAAGAGCTTAAATGAAGGAACTGTTTTGGATTTGAACTTTGGGAAGCAATGCAGATACTGATGTTACTCTCTCCCTTCTTGCAGACTGGGAGTTGGCAAAGAAATTTGAAGAGCTTGAACAGGTGAGAGGAACAAATGCACAGACACATATATGCATACTTTTGCATCAATAGCTAAGCAACTGTAAATAGTGCCTTTATGTCCTATTCTTCTGTCTTTACATCCTGACACTCTTCATTCTGCTCCTTTAATCTAAGTATGTATCACACAAAGGAAAAAGCAGAACTTGGGCTAAATAATTGCACAAGCTGTGAAGTCTAGATGATGGCCATCAATGTTTCCAGTCTACTAGAAAAAAATAGCTACAGATGGAGAAGAAATACTGTAGACTTTCAACATTATAACCCAGGGAAGCTAGCAAGAGCTGGGGGGAAGGGAGAAGAAGGATAGCTCAGAGCAATGGAGAAGCAACGCTGTCTACTGCAGTGGGTAGACACCTGGAGACCTCCTGCCCCAGCACTGACTTGACTCTTAGTGGTGCAATATCCTCCTACACAGACTCTTCTCCCCAGGGGGTTGTGCCATGGGGTTGGGGAGGAAGAGCAGTGGGTGCCTACATTACTGCCACAAAACAAGCAGTTTAGCAGCAGAGGACTTGAGGAGGTGTGAGTGTTCCCAAGACAGATCCTCCTGGAATGATCCAGCTCCAGGGAAAATCCTGTCCTTCCCAGTGCTGCTGCCAGCCAGGCTGCCTGTACCTCCTGCGTCTGAGCCGCCCTGTGTGTGTCAGCACACTGCAGAGCTCCTCATGATGGCACATTTGTTTACTGCTGTGTTTGTTTTTAAACAGCTGGAGAAGTTGAAGGATCAGCTCTCAACTGAGGAAGGGTCAGAGGTGGCCTATGCCTTGGAAAGTCTCTCTGCATCCCAGCCCAAAAAACGCGGTAAGTTTTGGGTTAGAGCCCTGCAGCCATCCTGTCCAGCTCTCATCTCCAGGGCTTCCTTTCTGCAACAAAGACAGTGAGAGTAAATGTGCCCCAAATATGCTGAAAAACAGCTTGGCATCTTTTCTGGTTGTTCTGGCCCTTTCTTATTAATGGCTGGCTGGTTTAGCAGCTGGTGGGAAGGACTGTGTACCAAATCCTGTCTGCTGCCAGGGCAGACACACCAGGTCAGCACACCAAGGACCTCACTGGAGGCAATCAGTGTCACATCCCTCTTTTTGCAGAGGAACATGGGGTTATTTGGGCAATGAGCACCTGTCCAGGAGGAGGTGAGTTCTGTATGAACGTGTCCCTGAAGTGCACTCCTCACTTTGCTCTGGGCACAAAGCTGGCCCTGATGGCATAATGAAGCATGTGGACTGCATTCATTCCCCTCTGCCAAGGTCACTGCCTCCCTACAGAGAAAAAGGAGCACTTGTTTGTGCTGCTGAAAAGCAGCTAAAAAGGATGTGGAAATCAACCAAGAATTCAGGGAGCTAAGATCTGATATGTCTCCCAGTTGATCTCCAAGCTTTGTCCAGTCTGCATCCAATGACTATAGAGCATATTGCACCAGTGCTCCTGCAAGGTTGCCCCTGAGAAGCACATGGACAATGCTGTTCCCACTGGCTTTCAGTTGATTCCTCCATGAAGCAGAGGCAGCTGTAAACCAGAAGTCACCAATGACAGGCTTTGCCTAAAAACAAAAGAGCTGGTTTCTGCCCTTACTCCACATGCTCTGTGCATGTGCAAGCTGACAACCTGCCAGACAGCCAAGAGAAAATCCCTTTGTGCAAGGCTTTCTTAAGTGCTTAGGTGATCCTTAGACAATCTGCAATTTATAAGCAGCCCTGGAGGCTGTCATTAGTTTGGCTAATCTAATTAATGTCCCCACCAGCCTGGAAGGTTCAAATGCAGATAAAACTACTTCCCTCTGCCAGGTTTAAATCAGATTCTGCCAGAAATTAAAGCAGAGAATATTTGCCCTCATCTAAAGTCCTTCCAGTCTGGGAAGAGCTTGTGTCTCAGCATGAGCACTGCTCATTCAATAGAAGCTTTGTCCTTAGACCCTGCTTTCAAGAACCAAGTAGAAACCTCTTCTCATATTTGACAATAGGAGGCACGAATTCAAAGAACAGGACATGTTGGTGGTACAGCTATTTTTCCAACACCAAAATGTGCATCCTTCCCTTATCTATTCTTCTTAGACTCCACAGGGATCAGTGTTGTTTGAGGACAGTTAGCAGCAGAGCGATAAAGTGACTGGGTTTTAAAAAAATTGTAAGCACCAGATCTAGTCTCTCCAAGTCAGTATCCTGCTCTTGCAGTCAGCCACAGGTGAAAAACCCTGCACACAGCTCTGATGCAGCAGAACTGCTGGCCAGTAGACAGGCAAAAATAAAGCTGATTCCTGATACTGTTGAAGTAAAGCAAAGGAAAACCAAATCCTTACAAATCAAGCAACACAGAAACAACTTTTAGACCCCTTCTTTACACTATAAAAGCTAAAAAAACCCACCTTCTAAAAGGTTTATATGAAGTCAAAGCTGGTTATTGAGATGTGCCCAGAAGCCATAATTCTGGCTTCACACCCTTACCCTCTCAAGACATGTGGCTTTTGAAACCTGCTTAAGAGTTAGAGTGGAAAGCCAGAAAGTCCCTTGGGTGCTAACGTCCTTCTTTTGTATCCCTCCCCAGCCTGCTTCTGGAAATACTGCATATGAAGGCTTGCCAGGACTGGAGAATGAAGATGAGCCCTTCCCCAAACTGTCTTGCTGGGTATTAATGTATTAAGAGTTTGTTCTGTTCTCTCATCATGCTGCTAACACAGATACCATCCTACAGGAATGCGCCACAGTCAAGTACAACAGAGATGGTGACAGAAGCTGGTACCCCACTACCAGTCTCCACTGTTCCTTCCTTCCAGGCTTAACCTACCATGATCTTCTACTTCGAATATGCTTCCCAACTCTCCTTGTTACCCTGTATATGCCATTCAGTCTGCTGCCACTGTACATTCTCCCACTTCTCACCAGGCCCCCACAGGCACCAAACACTAACTCAGTTCCCTCAAACTTGGGCTTCTGCCCACATCTGCAGATGTTGCTCATGGTAGTGTCTAGGTTTCCTGCCACCTCCTACGAGGTGATGACCCAACGCCTGCTGTTGGGACAGGAAGGCAGAAGGGCAAAGGGCTGCCTGCCTCGGCTTGCTAGGCCAGAGCTGTTCCTCATCATGTCCCATCAATGTACACAGTAGGTTTGGGGAAGGACAGGCACGGAAGTCTGGATCCTTTGGATATCATTCCAATAAAGATTTTCTGTTGCACAGAAGCATGTGCTGTTTTCTTTCTCCCCTTTCACAGAGGCCCAAGGGGCAGCACATTTTCCTTGATGGAGGATCTTGTTACTTAATAGTTCATGGGAACTTTACAATGAAAAAAAGGTATCCATTAAACACCTAACTATAACAACATAGGCCTGTTTTATTCTGTCTAAGGAAGAGGTCCTTCCTTTTGGCCAGAACTAGGAATACGAGTTTAGCCTTCCTCATGAGTACGTCTGTGCTGTTGTCCTTGTAGGACAGGAGCAGACCCACCAATTTCTATCTACTCACCCAAAGAGATATTTTGAGAAGAGTCTTTTGGCTCATCTGGCTGCTCAGTGCAAATGTTACCTGGCTTTTTCTACTGCAGAATTATGTCTGCATGTGTCCAAAAGGAAGAGATCACAATACATCAGTGATTCCTACAATATATTCATCTTCAGTCACGTTGGCTACATTTATTTGCAAAACCAGACTATGTTACCACAGGCGTATATTGGGAATAAAGGGCCATTGATGTTAACCTTTGAGGCTTCCAGTGGTGTAAATGAGAGCAGAATCTAGTAGCTACTGTGAATATATGGACTGAATAACTGTCTCTCCAGCTCCGTTGAGCTATGCTATTTAATTGTAGCTTGAATACTACATGTTCTCCAAAACTTTACCTCTCCCAAAGCTGTAATTACCGTGTTACATTCATTGCCTTGGGTCCCAGCAAGATGTGCAGTTACCATGTGTATGTACTTCATTAAAAGGAGATCTGTTCGTCCTATTACGGGCCAAACCTGGCATCTATGGAATATAACCAGCCTAATTATGTCAGTGAGGTCTAATGACATGCAAAATATAGTTTTCTGTTAACATTAATTCTTTGTTATTTCCATGGTAGTGATTCAGAACACATTTCCCTTTTTCTTCTGCTTTTGTGCAAATGAAAAGCTACGTGGGAGCATACCTTCACATACTCTCTCAACAGCACCAAATCCAGGAAACAATATAGCCTACTGACAAGAGAAGGGTCTCTCTTTAAGAATTTGTTGCTCCATCTGAAATGGAGATGTATTACAACAGCTATGCCTAGTGCCCCAAGCTGGTGTTCAGCTCAGATTCTTTCAGCTTGCAGGAAATCCCAGCACAACAAAATGCTGGAGCAGCAGGCTCCATCTGTCACCTGCTAGCTGCAGCTATGCCTTCCTGACCTGGTGTGACAACTCATCAGCAAGTCAGGAAAAGGAACACAGGGTCTGTGGCTATTTAACAGCTTGCTCTGATCCTAAACACAGGAATTCCCTGGAGTGCAATGCACCATGCTGCTTAGCAGTGCTTTCTAGCCCATAAGGTACGCTATATCCTATCAGCAGTTATTTAAGTGCTTATGGTACCCAAACTATCCCACTATTTTCTCACAGGCACTATATGCCTCTGTGCTAGCTGCTTCTGCTGGGGTGATATAAGTGTTGAATGCAATTCATTTACTAATTCGGAGCAAAGGCGGTGGTGCCCTCCCTCGGCTCATGCTCAGCATGTCCTATGGATGTCCCGTCCTTTCTCCTAAACACACAGAACAGAAACTCTTCCTCAGGTGCCACCTCCATATCATGGCTGCTCACACCTTACAGACGCTTGGGCAGTCACTCTTCCTAAAGTTAATGACCCACAGGCAATAATTAAAGGGAATTCCCTTAGGCATTCTAGTAGACCATGTTGATTTATTAGCAGAAAATCCTCACAGGCATCTGAATGGATTTGCAAACAGGCGGCAGAGGGCAAATCTAGCATGCAATGGAAACCATAGTATATCCTCATTTCACATTTGTTGACTAGCATGCTCTGCATGCTGACTGAAACTATCCAATATCATATATGAAAACAAATTGTGGGTTTCAGCCTTTCAGACATCATTATATTTTAAAGAGCACCTGCCAATTTAGGGATTTTAAAGAGAGCTTTTTGAGCCACAGGAGGTCTCAGTGTGCTCTGCGGTAGATGGACCAGAAGAACAGAAAGGCTGCTGCTTTCTCCAAAGTAATCCATGCAATGAGGTGGGAGCCAAGAGAAAGATTGAGGCTTTGAGCTCCCAGTTCCAAACAATACCCACCACAGACACCTCTGTCCTGTTTTACTTTCACATCACCTTTCAGATGGAAGGCATTTCAGCTCACAACTACAGGCCTTAAAACCCATCTTTATTTGGAAGCCCAGGCTAATACCTGCCAACTGTTACAATACTTTTATGATCCAGCAGTGTTTTTGCAAGGCTGCTGTGTTACCATTGGATTCCTCCGGTCTGAGTCTCTCAAAATATATCAGACAATGAATCTGTCCGTGCTGCTTTTGACAGACAGCTGTATGATTGGCCAGGACTACATCACTTCCATAATCTACCCTTGCCCCATACGTATGGTGGCCTCGCAAGCAGATTATCTTCAGACTGTCTGGATGAGCTCAGTGCAATAAGATAACTCTTTCCTAAACCGCAGGGCGGGCTCAGGATAGGTGGTGGCAGTGCACTGCCGAGGACAGTCTGGGCTTGTCTGCATTTGCAGATTTGCTTCTAGCATGGACAGGAAATCTTGTCTCAGGTCTGCCAGTCTACACACACCCACTCAATCCAGCACTCAGAGCCTTCACCTGCAAGCTTAAAGGAAGAAAATGAGCAGTGGGACCATGTAGAAAGCCGGGAGTGAAAAAACAACAGACTTGCAGTTTTTCTTTCTTTCTATGACTTTCATGATTTTAGTCTGGAAAGCATCTGCAGTGCTTCACCGCACACACAAGCACTGACAACTCACCCACTAAAGTAGAAATTACCACCTAACTCAACTAGAGAGTGTTCTGCTTGATGGGAAAGATGGGGGCATCTCCTGATGGGATTCACTGCTTTGTGGGGCTGCTCTCAACAGCATTAGCCTGTATCAAAGATGTTGAGAGCAACGAAGTTTCTTGCAGTTTCTCTGTCAGGGCCAGTCCTGGCCTCACAGCAGGGCTGTAAGCAAGAAGGAAACGGGAAAAGGCTGAGCACTGCCCTTTTCAGGCATCTCCCAGCATGGCTTGAACTGGGACAATTGTTCCAAAGTCACAATCCTCAGAGCAGCTTTCATTTCAAAGACTAATTGACTTCTCTTGTCCTGTAGCTGACCGAAAAGCTGACTGTTTTTCTCCATTTTGCTAGCTGATGGCCACGTGTTTTGTGCTTCTCATAAGATCAGAAAATTAACACTTACTTCGTACCTCCAGCCTTACCCTTTTCCTAACATGGTGCTTGGCAAGAAACTTTTTTTTTTTTTTTTTTAAGTCCTGCATAATCCCTTTCTCAATGTATCTTCTTAAATAATTCTCAGGTTGATTTATACCCAAGAATATCAATCCAAGGACTTTAGCTGACATGGATCAAAGTCCAAGACAGAGCATGTGACGTTTAGAAAACGTCAGTTAGGAATCTAAGCATTGAGATGTCAGCAAACATCTCTTTCCAGCTATATTTTATAATCAGTAAAGAAGTGAAAAGCATGAAACAAGATTTGAGATAACCTGTTTTACTCTGAAATAAAGTGGAGGGGCCATGTTTACATTTTACCAGAGTGAGAAATTCTTGAACTTTAAGAGTTGGATATCTGGTTATGCCCCATGCAATCATCAAGTCTAAAATAAGGCATACGATGCAGATGTCTTAGGAAGCAGATGACTTCATATTTGGATGCTATCCTATGTTATGCATAGGGAGGAGCAAAATGTATTCATCAGCTTAGAGGAGGAAACTAGAAGTCTCACCACATTTCAGGATCTGCCAAATGATGAAAGCATGTCTAAATGTGGTGCAGAGATAAGAGAAAGACTACTAAAAACATCAGGACAAATACTGAAGTACTGTCATAGTTCTTATTCAGACAAACTCCCAATCAAGTCAGTGGACATCTTCTCCCAAACAGCAGTTGAAATAAATTCTAGGTTCGTCCTGTAACTGTTAAATCCTCCTTTCAGCTATGAAACAAACACCTTATTGAAAGAAAGGTGCAAAGGAAACTGTCTGCTTTTCATGGATTGCTGGTGGCATTTCTGGAAGTTTTATTTTCAATCCAAAAAATCTAACAGACCTTGTTAGGATAATGAACTTCTGCAAGTTTAAGAAATAAATGCCATGCAATTAAACTGTATACATATTTTCTGTTCCCTCCTATCAGTGGCACTGTGCACAACTGTGAGAGCATTCTGACCTGATGAATTGAATTTGTTATTATTTGTAAATGCAACATTTGTAAAATGCAATGTGAAACAGATTTTGCAGGATGGCAACTCCTTGTGTGTTGAATGACAAGCCAATGACAAGACATGTTGTGATGCATCTTCTGCATTCTGGAAATGTTTCCAATACAGCATCAATCATTCAGAACAGAAGCACCTGTAGGCAGAAAAGCAGTGAACGTTACGTTTTCCCATGTCAGACATGTAAGGTTTGGACAAACACACTATAAAGTGATCTACAGGAGATGGAAAACATTATAAATACTTGTTTTCTTGTAGGGGTGGTACTAAGTTCCAATTTTGGGCATTCAAGCTAAATTGACAGTCACAATCCATGTTATAAGAAGCCATCATTCCCCAGGCCACCCTTTCCAAGCCGACTGGCATGACTTGAGTACCTCTATGTAACTGAGAACAGGGTGGGAGTTCTCCGAGCCTGCCCACACCCGGATTACTTTGGCTTACTTGCAGGAACTGCTAACCCTTGGTGTTGCCGAGACGGCTCACTCCAATTCGGTCGAGAGGAACTCCAAATCGTCTCTTAGGCAGCTCAACCGCTTTCCTGTATGGATTAAAAAAGGAAAGAAGGAGGGAAAAAATTGGGGAAGGACATCATAGGAATAATCAACATGTTACTACGTCTGTAATTCCACTAACAACTTTACTGTTGAGGCAGAACAGGTGTGTAGGAGCAGCCAAAGATGTGTTTAAAAACAAGACACTTCACTTGTGTTACAAAAGAATAGGCAAGAGGTGCACCTGTTTTACAGACTGGCTGACATCGATCAGCTCTCCCTGTTTTTATTTGGCAGGAGAATTCTCAAGTGAATTGCTATTCAGGTGATTTTTTCTAATGTAAAAAAGAACTTTTCCCATCTTAATTCAGGATTTTCCATAAGCAGAAGTTTTATTTTAATTAATTTTGAAAATTAGATTTTTTGCAGCTGAGAATAACCTCAACTTTTGCCCTTGGAAATATTTGCCAGAAAAATGCTTTCCAAGAGAAACCCTGAAAAACGAACTCTGTTCTCTATCAGTCCTTGTCAAGGAAAATAAATAAGAATTTTTATTCTTTAAGTTTGCAAATGCAAAGTAACCACCAGGAGAGTGTGCTATGGTGCACTTGAGTTCAACTTAAACGGTTAGCTCTCTCGTGCTCACTCAGTGTGTGTCTTTGGGAGGTCTGTACAGACCCTGCCCAAGACTGTCTCTATAGTCTGTGGTGTCCTCTGAGCAGCTTCCTTCCCTCACACCTCTCAGGCAAGGGCCCAGGAGCATCATTCCAGCATCAGCAGCCCATTTGACATGGCCTCTTTTCTAGCCACTTTCAGATGAGGTGAAGAAACAGGAGTTGACAGAGTAGCATGGACACAGGGAGCAATGCATGGGTCATGCTGGAGCAGAACATCATACATGAAGGAACACCATTTGTATAGCCCTCACTGTACCTTCCTCAAACACCTACGTACCCAGCACTGATGCACTAAGCCATAGAGAAAGCGAAGGGCTGGTCCTCAACCTGTTGCCTNAAGTCACGCTGAGCCTGACTTGTTAAAAAGGGTAATTAATTTCCTAGACTGGATTGGGAGCGGGTTCTGCATCATTAGTTGTAACATCGCCATGCCCCATAGTTAAACAGGGAAGGGAATTGTAACCTGCTGCCAAGGGGAAAGGCTGAGCAGACAGGCAGGGCAGGCAGGTTGTGCAGCAGAGCTTCCCCTCTTGTGGCCATCCTGAGCCACAACAACTTCCCTCCCATCTTCCAAACCAGTCTGTGACTATTTCAGCACTTACTTAGGACAAAGGGATGTCTTCTATTTAAAATAGCCTGTTCTAGATTCCCAGAACCTCTTTCCATCTGCCTATGGGTCTTTCTATACCTTCTGAAGATTTATCTCTTTTTGTGTGCTTTCCCCATGCTTTCAAAGATTCATAAATTGATAAGAATGAGCAAGACTAGGATGAGTCTTCCTGTAACTGCTGGGTGCAATGTTAAGTGAATTTACATTTGAACTCCTCTCTTCCAAAAGTTTCTGCTGTGTATTAATACAGTGTATGCACACTGTATTAATTCAGGGGGCTGAATCTATTTAACAGCTTTTACATTTCAAAAGACATTTTCTGGTCTCTAAAGCTAACTCTCTCAACTGGTACAGGAATAGGCCATTACATACTGTGTGCATGTCAGTGATGGGTTGCTCAGTCCTCCACTTTACTCCTCTAAGCGCAGCAGCCTCTGCCTGTTTCCACCCAAAGGCACAGCCTTTCTGCTGTTTGGTGGCACTCATCTGATTTGCAGTCTGTGCTCTGTGCTGATGGTAGTATCTGACTATCAACAAAGTGTTCAAGGCAGCTCAGATGGTTCTAATAGATGAGTCAATCCCAAACCCAAAAGTCAACCATGTCCCCCAGAGTGATAATCTCAACTGCGCTGATGAAGTTGGGAAAGGAGGAATTTTGTGCAGTGTGTCACTCATTTGCATGAGCTTATTGTTCAGAGACAAGCTGTTAGAAAACTTAGACAATTTTCACCACAATTTCCCTTTTTTGTGTCTTTTTCTTTCTTGTATTGCACATAGAATGAAACAAGGTTTCCACCCAAAAAGCATGACAAAGTGAGAGTAGCATGTACTATAATACATGCAAAAAAGGCACTGCAGCTTCAAAAATGCCCTTGTATTTCTTCCCCTGACAAGGGAAAACATTCTAAAAAGCGAACAGAGGATGAGGTGATTCTGATCTCTTGAAGAAATATATAGAACAGAATAGTTCTACTCAAGGTTTTAAGAATTTTGTGTTTTATCACTTTTGGCTGCAGTCAAGAAGTCCTAGTAGCAGACTGGGTGGATAAATGGAAAAACAACAAGAAAATATTGCAAAACTCCGTTTGAAAAAAATACTTGTAACGTTGACTGGCTCTTGTGAATTTTTTCCACTTCCAGATTAAGCTTTAAGCATGTTATTAAATACTTTGTGGCAATGGGGATTCCATCCAAAAGAAGACAGTTACCAGAAGAAGGGAACAAGACGGCTAAGCTCCTTCAGACATAATGAATGGCCTCTCAAGCTTTGCCCCAAACTCACTGGCTCTCCCCAGCCACATCAAGCATCATTGCTTAGCCCTGTTATAAACATGCTTATCTTCAAGCCTGCACTGTGCCAGTATTGCTGTACTATTGTATTGATTAAACCCTGTTTTATCATGTTGATCAAGGTCTTGAAGCCCATTCCATTTACTGTCTGCCAATTTTCACTATGTGTTCTTCATCCTGCTATTTAAGATGTGCACACTATATCTGCTCTTCACCCCCGCCTTGGGAACACCTAGCCCCTCTGCTTTTGAACCTCAGGCATATTTTTGCTTGACAAAATCTCATTATCAACAAGGCAATTTTAAACTGAATGCTAGTTCACATCAGTGGAGAGAAATGTACTAAAAAAAGGCATATGTTTGTATGTTCTTTGTCAGCTGTATAGCACTGCAGGGATAAATGAACTAGTACATGTATTATTCATCTGAATCATATTCAGCTGAAGGATTACACATCATGCAACCAGAATGGTTTCTGTAGAGATTCTGGTACGCTGATCAGAGGCATGTCACAATAGTAAACTCGATGGTAGCTAAAGCTAACCCATCTGTATCCAGGACACCTATCAACAGCCTTCTTCCAACTTTATCACTAGTAGGAGTATCTAAGAACTTACCTCTGTTTTCCTTTAGCATCCACAGAGGTTGAAGAAATCCTGTCGATTGGGGACCCAAATCCTGGGAAACTTCTTTTCTTCTTGGTCTCAGTCACATCATTCTCCAGAGACACCAGCTCATCAAGAAGGAACAGTTTGGCTGCCAGGTTGGTGGCTGACTTCTCTTCGCTGGTAGTGGGATGTACTTCCATGCCCAGAGCAGCAGAAATCTCCAAAGGCTGCAAAAGCAAGCAGGGTGTTTTCTTGCTGCTCAAGTTCCAGAAAAAACATTTGAACCAGTGTCACAGCATTGGTCCTATAAATACATGATCACTAGGATACTAAACCTGGGCCAATGCTCTAAAACAGAGTTCCTTCGGTGAAACATGGCTATTTTCCATCCACTGGAGTTTGCCATAAAATTGTAGGGTTTGGGTTTTTTGATAGAACTGAACTCATCTTCATTATTATTGCAAGAATTATGAACATTTATTACTTCACAAAGTCTGTTTTAGTAGGCCAGCCCACTGTCCCTATCTCAGCAGCGTTATTAGTATCAGTTATACCATGAACTGAGTAATTTAATCCTTTTTAGAAATGCAATCACCATTACCAGACTCCAATATCCATCCTAATACTTCTCAGAAAACTGATTTTCATTTTTTAAATGAATGCTAATAAACAGTAATGAAAACTTTCACAGAACTTTCCATACAAAGCTGACAAGTTAATGAATTGTTATGCAAAAAATATCCCAAGATAAACTTGCTCAGCACTGACATTTAAAGAATTTATGTGGTAACACTATGTGGGGAGGAGGAAAGGAAAGAACAGAACAGTATGTTGACTTGACACAGAATTTTAAACCTTTGTTATGACATTAGGCTTAGCACCTTTTCAAAACCAAACTATACTGCACTATCTAGAATAGCTGTGAATATTGGGGTCTATTCGAGAGAGAAATGAAGCAAATGAAAGTGAAATGTTTGCTTTCCAAATAACAGAAAAATATAGGGCAGCATCTAGTCTACAAAAGCAAGTGTCAAGCTCAAATCATTCTCTCTTCAGATGAAAAGTTTGCTGACTTCCTCCACTTAATCTTTATAGAAATAGATAATAATTTCTAACCCAAACTTTTATTATATGCCTTGAAGCAGGTTTTCGTCTATCTTTAGAAGGACATCACTACCTTTCTTATTCATACACTTTAGTGTATAAATACAATGCTTTAGTACAAACGTAAAGAAATCCATCACATGGATGATGTAATATGCCTGTATCTACTGGGGTCCACACCATAACAGTTCCCACTACTGCTGAGTGGCACTACTGGTGATAGAGTGTAGGAGCACATGGACACAATGACCACACAAATAGTGTAGCACTGTTAATTCTTTTGTACAGGGTCTCATATTGTCCTCTGACATTACTTTTTATGAACCTCAAGTGCACTGAGCAAACCTTTCAGGGTATAAAACTTTCATAGAGGTTTGCAACAAAAGTAAGCCTTTGAAACAGGCTGAACTCTCCCCCCTGGTTAGTGGGGATTAATATCTACAAAGCTTGAAACCGTAAGGTAAAAAAATAACCTCCGCTCTTGAGTCCTTTGTGCAGTCCCACTTAGTTTGTCTTTAAAAGGATATAATAGAATTGTGCAGAGACAGGCAAAATGATTATCAGATGTAGACAACAGTTTTTCTATGGTGAAGCATTGAACTTCAGAGATAAGCAAAGAGATGAGAGTGGGGTACAGCAGCTACAGTGAGGGTTTATAAACTTACAAACAACAAGAGTTGAGTGAGTAAAGACTAGTAGCTTTTTCCTCAAGAAAAAGAGATCCCCAGTCCACCCGGTGAAGTCACCAGATGGTGGATTTAAAATAAATATAAGGAGCTTCATTTAAATACAGCACACACAAAAAGTGGAAGGCATTGCCAAAAGATGTCATGGATACCAAGATTTTAAACTATTTCAAAGACAAAATCAGGCCCATCAGCAACTAAAACCTGCCCTGGTCCAGCGCACATCTCTGGATCAAGAAGTCTCTGAAGATGTCCTATTATTAGATTCTTTTCACAAAAAACCTGTCCTTGATAGAGTTAGGATACCAGATCCCCATGTCATCAGATCAGCAGCTGCTGCAGCACTGATCTGGGGAGTGCTTTCCCCAAGCCCTGTTTTCTATAGCAAATATTATGCTGCATAATCATGATATGATCCATGATATGACCAAAAGACGTGTCATATTCAAATACAAAGCCTCTTGTCGTCAACAACTGTGACCACTTTAGAATGAACCAGTTCATTGCATGCTGAAGCAACATTGTTGGTCAAGAAACCAGTCTCTGGCATAGCGCTATTTGTAGTTACTTTTGCTTTCTCTGAGAGACTGCAAATAATAAGATGTAGACATTAACACCTCGTGAATACATTTAACTTTCCATTTAGCTCTAGCTTTATTCAGCATGACTGTACATAAGGGTAGCAGCAAACAATCATTGAAGCTTAAAGAACATTTTTAAATAAGTACCAAGGCCTCATTTGTTCTGAAACTATTTGTTTATTTCCAGGGAATACTGTTTAATTTAATCGTATTGATTTTTTTTCAATCCATCAGGATTCTTCAATATGCATATAACTTCTAAGCTGATCTTAAAAACCTATGTAAAGATGCTACAGCCAAACAGTGCTAGTTTGATAAAACTTTTAGATCCTCGATATCTTTATGGCATGAAACCACACTGACTGTTCACCTTCCAACACAGTTTGGAGACCATAGTGTCTTCCACACTCTGTGGCCAAGAACAACTGAAGGAAGAACATGGTTATGTGACAACCACCCAAAACATTCACCTACCTCCGGTACTGCCTCCACAAGGAGCACTGAGCTAGAGTGCCACTGCAGCAGGGTAATCACAAGGGCCAAAGGCACCACAAGAAGCTGGAACTGCAGCATCTGCAAAGGAGAGCAACCTATTAATGGCTTCATAGATGTATTGCCAAGTTCGTAGAGGAGCCGAAGTTCCTTAAGAAGTGAAAGAGAGATTCTGTTCCAGTAGCTGTTAATCTGTTTTATTTTACAGAGCCACTATATAAACCCCAGACAGTGCCAGCTGAGTGCCCTTCACCTCTGGATACAGAATCATCTCCCTCCTTTTCGCTCCTTTACAGCCTTGCAAATTTTTTCACTCCTTTCTGCACAACGACCCAGTCCTTGCAGCGTCAGGAGTAATGAATGCAAACTTACATTAAAACCAGATGAAGTAGACACGCATTTGTAAGCTGGGAGACTTTGGCTCGTAGCCACTCAGTTTGACCCTGACCTCCTTGCACACTGGACAGGTGCCTAAAGCTGTTACAGAAATCACAGACCTCCCCAGCAATATTTTGAAAGCAAGGGTACATTTCACCAGTTCCGAACATGATGGTAGCCACAACTTCCAGGATTTTCCTGGGATCCTGGAATAAAGTTATCCAGCTCCCACAACTGGGAAAAGCTGACAGAGGAATCCATTGCTCAGACTGGTGGTGCTTGGACCATGTGCCACAGCTGTAGAATTGCAGATACCTACAGAGCCTGTAACACAGGGAGGCATGTTTTGAGAGGCTCAGGAGGCTGAGTGCTGCAAAGGTTTTAGGCTATATTGTTTAAGCCCTTATTTGGATCTAGCTCCTAAAAACTGATATGCTTCCAGCTCACCCAGGTGGGAATATTTCAGCTGATGTTTTTAAGAACTAGACTATAGCCTCTAGTGGCAAAGCTCTCTGCTAATTTGCTGATTACTCTATCTCCAGGTCCTGCACCAGAGTATAATTCAAGCTTGATTGTGCCATTCTTTGCCGAGTCTCTGCTTGGCAAAAGCAGAAATAGAAAGGATGTATAAACACATTTCTGTGATATATGATAGTTGTTTCATCCTCTGCATAGAAATTCCCCATTAGATCAGGCAGAAAACAGGCTGAAAACCACTGAGCTTTGTACCTTTTTTTCCCATACTACAAAGAAAAGTCCCTAAAGTGTTTGGAGTCCAGTTTTAAAAAGTGAAGACATGACATTTGTAGTGTTGTTTCTTGAAATTCTGTTTGCTTGCTTTTTCAATACATTTTACACGTGCTTCTGTTATTTGGTTACCCCACTATATATATTAATTTTTTTTTCCTGATATTGTCCATGTGGGATCAACAGTGAAGAAGAAAGCTGCTAGTTATTCTGGAAGGGTGAAGCAGACAGTTCACTGGAATCAAAGGAGAAAGACAAAGCAGTAAGCCAGATGGTACCATTGTCTCTCCTTCTGATGGCAACAGCCATTAAAGGCAGACAAGGGTCTGTCTGGGTGTTTTTAAAGCTGTAACTCTCTACAATGTATATTTTTGTATGTGGCTGTGCATTGAAATTTGAAGTAGCAGTCTATTACCTTCACAGGTAACCACATCCTGATTATTTGGATACAGAGACATATAAATAAATGGCAAGGTTAAAAACACATGTTTATTATGCTTTAATGTCTGTGCTGGTATTCATTCAACCCAAAGACCAAAGAGCTAAAAATAGCAACTGGTACACTAATCAAAATAAACATTAAGGCACCTGCAACACAAAAGACATTTGATTAACTGGTCAGAACTTGACGCCAGTGAAATTAGAGGCGGAGGAAACTGTAAGGACTTTAAGCTTGGCTCTAGTTCCCATGGAAATGAGTAGCTAAGAAGCAATGCTATGGGTTTAAAAGAGAGCAAAACTTAAGTCCAGCAAGATCCTGTTCTGCTGATTTTAACATGGTGTTGTGACCAAAATGGGAGAAAGAGGCAAGTTTGGACTAGTGGAGCAGTTTAGCTCCAGAAAAGCATTTGCAAATCTAAGCGTGCATAGAGGGCTATGCAAACATAATTAAAATCACACTGTCTTCTGCCAGTCTGAGACTTCACTTTCCACCTTCAGCCCTATCATAGGATCTTGGTTGTTATAAACCAGTCGCTGCTTTTTCTCCTGGAGCTCATCTGTTGCAACTGGATAAGCACAGCCGCCCTTCCAAAAGGGGTTTTCACATCCATGCACTGGTTATTGCTTCACCCTGTAAACATTTTATCTTGCCCCATTCCAAGAGAGACCTACAGTGAGCCTTGACGGTATTTGTTACTGAAGGTGAACAACTAAAGCTTTGACAGCCACCCTCCATGAAAAACCTTGACTTTCCAGCTTTCTTCTGAAAAACTCACCACAAGTTTCACAGAGCTGGGTCAAGGAATTAGGCTATAATTCCCTGTCTTTCATATCTCAGGGTCTGGTGTTATCTGACATAAAATACAGTTTACCCTTCACTAAATGTAATTGCAAGTCAGAGATTCAGACATATTTATGTGTTTTAGTGGTCTTTTAGCTTGAAATGTGTCAAAACTAAAATTCCTCATATAATTAGGTATCTTTGTTGCAGGTCCAATTAAAATAAAATTAAAGATAAAAGAGAGAACATTATTTTACCTTATCAAAGCAGGGTAAACATTCAAACCTTTTTCTTAGGAATCCGAGCAGAGCCATTTTCCAAGAAAACAGCGCAAGAAAGCAAAATTCTCTACCAAACGGAAACTGTTAAGTCTCTGACATCAAACCAAAGGACTTAAAAGATGTTTTTCTTTAAAAGAAAAAACAAAATAAAATAAAATAAAAAACCCAACCAAAATGACATCCTAAAGATAAGTGGGCTGAACAAACCCCAGACAGTGTGCAATCCATCACCAACCTCCAAACCCATTGCCTGTCAAATAGGGTAACAGCTGTCATTGTTCTTACCCATTTGAACTATCATCTTTCACATTACTGTGGAGATTACTCTGCAAGTATAAATCACAAGAGCTTTATTTTTCTTGCTGGCCTGTTAGCAAGAGAACTGAGACAAGACATCATGTCTTAGACTGTAATCTTTCACTTCAGCTACCACTATATATCAATAGCTGCTCTGCTTGTTGTTGTGACACCAACAGGGGACACACCTGAGCTCACCTGCAAACGAGAAACTCACCCTTGCAATGAGCACGTTGTGGCTGAACCTAGAAGCCCTTGGGGTTCTGTGCTGTATGATCTGATGCTGACCTGATGCAGAGCCAAGGGATGACTGTCCCATAAGCACTGGGAAGCTCCTAGCAGTACCCATCAGGGCTCCAGTCCTTCTGCTATATGAGCATGGGGATGGTGCTAATGAGCCTGTTAGCCATGAGGACCTCTCACACCATGCAGATTCTAACCAGCTGGAGGATATTACAGCTGTGTCTGCAAGCTGTTTACTGAGGTATTTTATTGCTGCTCTTAAGTCACAAAATAGAATATTAAGTGCTGCTACCTATCTTAATCACAGGTACCCCTGAGCCCCAACCTTGGCCTTGCCAGCCTTGGGCTCGACACCTGATGGGAATCTACTTTATGGCCAAAAAAATTATGATGGATGAGTATCTTACCAAAAGAATAACCTATAAATAGCTTTTGTGAAGTTCTGGGAATAAGTCTGCTCTTGCTGAAACAAATTTGCTCTACTTTTGAAAGTTGTAGCATGGATTCTCTGAGCATATTCGTTACCACAAAGTCAAAAATACACACATACCACCAGTCCTAGTGATTTCAGAAACTCTAAGGGACCATGTATATCTCAAGTGTAATTTTCTAGTCATGTAAATATCAAAGAAAAGGGAGAAAAATGAAAACAAATCCCACCCTTAGGAAAAAAAAAAAAAAAAGCTGAGTCCTAAAATAGGTTAGAGTGGTGTTTTCGCTCTCGTCCCACAGATGAGATATGGAACACTTTTTACATACTGCTTTCTAAAAAAATACTGAAGCAAGACATTGAAGCATGGGACTTTGTGACAAAATGAAATGTAAGCAGTCACACACTCTATGTTATTGATAATGTGTTTTCTGGAGTAGGTGTAGATTTTTAAACAATGCCATCTATTTTATTAGATGTACGGTACCATTTATATGGTATATATGGTACAGACACTGTCAACTTCTACAATGTAAATTTCCCTCTGTTTTCAGTTTCCTGACTATGTAGATAGTCATTCAGGTGGGTTTCATCTGATGTAAACAGAGAGATCTTAAAAGTCATGAACTTATGCAAGAGGCATAAGAGCAGTGATTTTGGGAGAATGTCTAGGTATTTCTGTGTCCCAAACCAAACATTTTGTCTGACTATTTCAAGGCCAAGGGTGTTCCACTTTCTGAAATGAAGTTCCTTAAAGGTTTCTCAAGAAGGCATTTCCGATTAGTCATTTTCAGAATTTTCATTTCAATAGTTGCATTTTCTGTAACAATATGATTTCCAGTGTTTGGTCCTAACATGTTTTCATATCACAGTGATAGTCATCTTTGCCATCTTCAGAATGGGCAGGAAGGAGACAAGTTGGACATCTTGCAAAACTGACTACACTGTGCAATCAAACCATTTTTAGCAGCAGATTTTTGAAATTTAAAACCTCAAACTCACTTCAGTGCCATATAATAGGAAACCATGAAGCAGGAGGCACAGCAGAAGTGATAAAACCTAGAAACCTAGGACCTATTAAATAAGAAGAACACTAAGGAGCTTATGGAAAACAAAATGTTATTAGACTACTCTTCATTGCCAGCAAACCCTCAATCCTACACTATTTATACATATACTGACTGAACATGACAGCTTTTCTTAATGTTTCTAACAACTTTACATTTAGCTTTCTTTCTTCATCTTTAACATGAGAACTAAAACCTGTTCATTGTTAGAGTGCCATCTTCAGCGTTGAAAGTAAAAGTAAGAAACATTTCTATCAATAAAAATCCAGAAATGCACTGTGGTTTCCTCTATTAAAAAAATCATCTCCTTTTCTAACAGCATTGAAGTGATAAGAAGAATCTTCCTACCTAGTATGAAGAGTGTATTATCAGAATATGTTGTCAATATAAAACCATAGGGTATTTAAAGGTCAGTAAAATAAGCCTTCAAGATAAGCTCTTAAGAGACAAGAACGGCATTGGAATTTCTTAACAAGAGAATCAAACACTGATGTTGATTTACTGGATAAACACTTAAATGTTCTGATCAAGGATATTAACTGAAGAAAAGTCAATTGCTTGGTAAAGATGCATTGCAAATGGAAATTGGGAAGTGAACTGTTTCTCTGGGCTAACTAAGAGGAAAAGGAAAGCTGCAATCACTTGCAATCTTTCACAGGGTCAATCAAGAGAGCTCTTACAACGGTTGTATGGTTCAAATTTTTACATTTGCTGCTTAAGAAGTCAAGAGAGGTACACTTGTCATTCATTCAAAGAGTGCAAAAGAAGCCCTAATCTGCTGAAATCAATGCAGCAAGTATATACACTGAAGAACACCTGGTCCAGCCAGATATATTTTGCAGTTTTCCCATCATTAACCTCATAGATTTGCTTGGTTGGGTGTTTTTTCCTGTTATTTCTAATGATTAAAAGTATTTTACAAGGAAAGTAGGTTGAGCTGCATTTTGAATACAGGTGGGCAGAGACAGATAAATGTAGGAATTTGCCACAGACTTCCTGAATCAATCAATTTGTAGGGACAGAAAATGTCCCCACAGTTCCTCAGCTTGCAGCTCTGCACTGCCCATGAGAGGACGGTCATTCCAAACTGAAAAGCCAAGTAAGGAAAGCTAAAAGCACTGTGCGCTTGTACCTCAAAAATAAGAGGATTCTGAACTTTATTGTAGCCTCTGGACATTTAAACCAAAGGTTATTCACATGTATTTACTTGTACAACTCCAGTCTGGGAGGCAAAAAGAAACAGTGAAATAGTTTTGAACTCAGAATGGAGAAATTACAATGATTATCACGGAACCAGAGTCTGCCTTCATTTACAGTGGTACAAAGCTGAAGCAGTCAGATCACTGGATAACAGTAATTACCCTGTTAGTGTAGGAATGTTTTTGCAGGGTTATACTATTATTGCAGGAATGTGGCAGAATCTGGATCAACATTTATGTAATATGGGATATAATAAAACCCTTTTGCATATCCATAATGTTTTTTCCTAAATAATTTATCTTGTGCTTTAAAATATATTATATGCAGCAAGCCTGTCTATCATATGGTATTTAGTAATGCAAAGGAACTGCTCTGTCACAGCTCTTCAACTTAATTTAAGAAGTAACATGCCTTTTACAGTAACATACACAGAGGAAAAATCCATGACAATATAAACAGAGAGCAGTTCACTGCAAAGCACTGCAATAGCATGATACTAACTAGTCACTGCTGTAAAATACACTGACACATCTTGTTTAAATATTGGCTGATTAACTGAAAGAAGTAAGTTCCCACTGAATATTATTAGTTCAGTTTTAATACTAAAAATACTAGGTGACAGACATCTTTTTATCTTAATCTCAAACTGGAAAAAGAAGCTGTGCTTTTCCCATCAGACATGGGCATGTGTATACCTTGTGCATGCCTGTTAATGCAAACAACATGAAAAAATTAAATGGAAGAAAGTACAGAAGGGAAGAAAGCTTCTGTAAATAGAGCAGAAGACACAAAACATCCCAAAACCACCTCTGTCCTCACTCCTCTTACCTTGCATTGGGTACAAGCAATTCCAACCTTAATGGTCCTGCTAAGTTCTTCCCCTTAACTTATCCCTAATGTTCAGCTTGCTTTCAGAGTTTTTATAGTCCCTGCTGTAGGCTACAAACTCCAATCCCTGCCTTTGCTTTCTCTTACATCATTTCTAAAGATTTTCCACTGATCCTTGCCCTAAACCTTCCTCTGTCTTGCACTCTCACACACATACTTGCCTCACATTTGTTATATTTATTGCTCTGATCAAGATTCAATATGATTAGTTTAATTAAAGGTCTAGGGTTTTGTGTTTGGTTGGCTTTTTTTTTTCTTTTTTTTTCTTGCAAGATTCAGACAGGCATCTTTCCAGGGAGTGGAAAGATTTTCAGCAGCATCACCGTTCCTTTAACCTCTCACTTTTGCAAATCGTTGTACAGAAACTTGATGTTCTGAATTATTATTTTTTAAACTTTATTACTTTGGAACAACAGGAATAACTTGAGAAGGACTGCATTAACTTCACATTAGAAAAGGAGTGTGTTTTGTAAAGCAAGTCACACAAACTTAAGTCTTTCAGACACTTCATTTCAGTTATTGAAATGATTGTGAAGTGTGAGCCACGGAGCTGCCTGTCTTCCCTAGGCAGTACCAGGGGACCTATTTCTGCCCCTGTCTGCCTCATTAGAATAATATTGTCTTCTCTTTTGCCCCTCCTTTTTAATGACAGTTTTTAATTGATTCATACAGCAATTGTAGACTCATTTTGGGGTCAAAATTCCAACCTGTGCAGACTCCTTAACAGTTAATTCATAGTGAATTCATAGGCTCAGTACTTTAAAAATAGTTTTTACTTTGAATTGACAAAAACCTCTTCCTACAAGCAACTGAGAGTAAAAGGAAATTTTAAATGCAGCTTTGCAATATGTGGGAAAAATTTTACAGCCATGGAGCACAAGCTTTGTATTCAACATCTGTCTTGATAAGAGTAATTAGAGAAAGACAAGAATTTAATCCTGTTATAACACAGCTCATTTCCCAGATGAAGATGCCCACAGAATTTTGCAGAGACAAAACACTGACATAACTTTACACTGACATAAAGTGACAAACCAGGGCAGTTCATTACAAGAGCATGTCTTTGCCACACTCCCTGGCTGAGTTATCAGGGGAAAAGATGTCAATGGAGAATGAGAGGCTGGTTTTGATCATGAGCCTAACACAAGCGTACAGCCCCAGAGAACAAGGAGAGGCAAAGCAAGTAATTCTCCAGCATCTCTCAGTGCAGGCAGATGTGAGAGCATGGCCTAGTGTAATGCTGCAGAAATAGGCATTAGCCACATGAGCACCCACACTGACAACAGGCTGGAGCAGGCATTTTCCACTGCAGGGCATAACAAAACAGTCATAGCAGTTGCAGGGGTCCAAATGGGTTCTGTGGATACCACACCTGCAGCAGAATCAAAAGAGCAGAGCCAAACAATGCCAGACTGCTGAAAAACAGCTAAAATCACTGACACTGAAGGAGAACTGGACTATGCTCCATTTAGATGGAGTCTACTTGCTAGAAGTCAAAGGATACAGCTATATTTGACTGATGTGTATAAAACATGCAAGCAGGATCTCAGGAAAAAGATAACCATGATCTAACAAAGAGATATTATTAGATTTACAGGGTACTTCTGCTGCATATGACCGTGAGATGTTGCTGACCAGCTACTACAGTTCTGGGTGTTCAGCCTTATCTCTCTTTTTTTTTTTCCCTGTTGGAAAGACACAAGGTGGCATTCACAGGCATTTATTCCTGCTGGGAGTTTTTTACAGGTCCTATCTCAGGCTCTTTAATGCAGGACCTCTGTAGGGCTCTATTCTGCCACCACATTTGATGTTGATGAGGTTGGTAGGAGGCATGGGCTGTGCCACTGTAAGCAAGCTGACAACAGAAAACTGAGTGCTGGTAACGTAGGCATTTCAGTATTTCACAACACAGGGTGAAGCCTGGTGGATGGGTGAGACTCAGCCAACTGAAGATTAGCACCTCACAAGAACAAGTGGGATGTATAGGCTGCAGAAAAAGCAGGAGGAGAAATGCAGCCATGTTGTCATCTTCTTTGACTCTAAGGGGATGTCTAAGACCTGGTAGTAAAATTTGCTTTTAGACCCTCCACTCATTGATGATCCTATAAAAAAGCTCCTGCGACTTTTGCACCACCTGGACCAAGTGTGAGGTTGTATCATTTCCTTTTAGGTAAGTCATACATATTTTTTCTATTTCAAAATAAATTTATCCCTGTGCTCTTCCTACAAAAGCATACAATCTAAAGGATTTCAGAAATGGATGCTGATAGACACAACTCTCATGATCTCTGACTAGGTGTGAAAGACTCATATCTGAATAAAAGCCATCTTCATGGGCTGCTGTTGACCTTAGAATAGGACATACGTTACTCCTGCAGTGTTTTTTTCGGGGAAAAAAAAATAAGAATAGTGTGTTAACATTTAATTTCTTGCTCTGCATTGACTTAGATTTAGCAACAACTTAAAGATACCTTTATGACACTGTCTAGAGAAGGCTGATAAGGAAGCTTCCCAGCTATTGAAAATTGTATATAGTGATTACTTAGCTGGCAGAGTGCCCAAAGTACAGACACCCTCAAACACTACTGTTGTCTAATTATACTTACAATATAATTAAATTAGAGCAACCAAGTGTTTGGAAGGAATCTTTGTCTTAACCATAAATGAATAAACAAACATAATGTGATTTTCTCAACTATGAAGACAAAAGCAAAGAAATCAGAGGAGGTAAGGATACGATAATGCCATGAAGCTCTGTTACCATCCAAGCTTGCCTCCCCGCTGCCCTCATGCTCTTGCAAGTGTTTTCTGTAATTCTTTTAATACTAGTTTGCAAATCAATTAAGATGGCTCAATGTTTTCCTTAATTCCTTTAGTAGACAGGTTGTAATTCAGAAAGCAAGAGTTAGCAAGGGTTCACTTGTGTAAATGTTGAACAATCAGCCCTTCATCAGCCTTGCCTCTGGAAACTATATTTGGGTTTGTCAGACCTCATCTTTAAAATCTTAGGAATGACACATAAATAGTGACATGTGCTTGCTAGTTGCTAGACTTTTAATCTTTTTCTCCCACTAAAACACGTACCAGACCACTGTGATCTAGGGCACAGAAGTCTCCCCCTTCTGTCACCAAGCTGTCCCATGGGAACTCTACCTTCCAGGCTCTTCAAGTTATGTCACCTTTTCCACTGATCGCTGATTTCTCACACAAGGTTGAATGTTTGTCATTTACAAATCAACATGTGGGGGGGTCCAGAACCCATTATGGCCAAAGCAGTAGGCCTATCCTCAGGAATTCTTGATTGAGCTGTCATGGAATAAAGGCATGTGACTTGACATATTCTGATTACTACAATTATTCAGACTTTCAGTCTATCATTAGAAATAGCCTAGTTCTGGGTTTAGCATGGGAAATAAAGACAACATTAAAGATACAGAAAGTGGAATTTTTTATAAGTTTTGAAAGTCCTGCCCCCAAATTCTAGGAAATAATCTAGGAACTTTTTTATTTTCAAAATGAAAACTCTGATGGTTTGTTTTGGTTTTTTTTATGAAGAGCTGATCTCCTCAAGTCAGGTGCTCAGCTGATACTGATTCATATGGCTCTGAGATAAACAACTGACAGGTTCCAAATTATGGTGCCTTTGATCTATTTTTATTTCTTGAGACGATAAACTGTTCTGACAAAATTGTCCCAATTCTGACACCAGGCTGAAAGTAGATTAGCATTCCACCAGATTAAGCAACACCCAGCATTTTATAGCTCCATCACTGGTTCAGGGACAACATCCAACATTACTTCTGCTGCATTTATGTTCATATCATGTCTAGAGAAGGTGAAACATTTTAAAATAACCACCACAAATTTTTAGTCAATATGTAAGAGGGAATCTCAGAAACTAAGCTGATTCCCACCTATTTTCATGTAGATACACACAGCCAGAGAGCAGATGACTCACTGTAAAACAAAACTATGGAAGAGAGACCCCGCATTAACAATGTGCACATGTGTTTTCCGATTAAAGGTATATTCTACCTTGGAAGGAAAAACTATGCTAAGACAGCTATTTTTAAATCTGCAAGATATCAAAGTAGCTTTTCCTGTGTCACTTCCATTTAAGATGACTCCTTGCAGCTAGATAGATTGAGAAGTAAAACCCACACAGTGAAGGTAGCATATAAAACTGAAGACAGTAACATCCTTCAGGAATGTTAGGTTTCCTACTAGCAGTTTCTATATATGTACTTTTACTTTAACTGCTTATGATAGAAGCTGGGTCATGACATCTCAGAGTCCATAAAACACACTCACAAAACAAAGCAAAAATCCCAAACAAGAACAGCTTATTGAAATGCAAGCTTTTTCTGTAACAGTCATGCTACAATGCAGAAGGATGTGTTTGGAAACAAAAAGGACAGTTATCTTTTGCGCCATGCCATTGGCTCCCAGCCCAAGATGGCAGTCAGGAGTTAAGATGGCCAAGAAGGGTGACAGGACAGGGTTTGTGCTATGGACACATTGGTCCACGGGCTAATGGAGGAGAGGCAATGAAACAATACGAAGAGGTCTCGAAGTACTAAGCAAATAGTAATAATTCTGAGTCAATATCAGCCTGGTCCTAATTCAAACTGGCAGCACATAAATTAAAATGAGTAGATTGTGTTTCCATCCCCTCTAGCTACGCTACTTGGAGTCAATGCTAAATATAATAAACTGAGAACCAGCCCCATCTTTCTGTGCCAAGAGGGAAGAGAGGGAGCAGTGCTGATGCTTTCACACTGCCTCCCTTGTCAAAGACACATATTATGATGTCACCTGTCACTGAAATGAACTCTTTTTGACCCATTAACCCTTGTAGTGGTACACAAAGCACAGAGCTGCAAAGTGTGCATCTTGGCTGCAGAGCACATATTTCAGCTCCAGAGTTAATTACAAATGTGGTAACGTAGCACAGCACTGAATGCACAGCAGCAGCTTAAATTCAAAGACATGCTCACAAGATGACAAAAAAGTGTCTGTTCTGAAACTCTGTCCTGAATTCATACTTTTTCTTCACTCAACTGACCACCCTTTTCTGTGCAGAGCTGAGAGGCAGATTGGAATTTGGTTCATTGGCAGCAGGAGAAAGGATATGGAAGAATTAAAGAAAGCAGCTAAACAGAAAAATTATGACAATGGTCTGGGGGAGAGGCGAAGGTGAGTGATATTCTTCAGACAAAAGCCAGTGGTGTGGGAGCTGGACAGGGCCACATGTGGACCACTCACAGGAAATGCTGCCACTGGTTTCTTAGCTGAGATGCAGGTATAGATGAAGTAATGTGAAAGGTGGGGCTGGGCAGCCGTTTCTCCCTGGAAGCAATTCCTGCACCAAATGATGTTAATAAGGAAGGTACTGTCCCATCAGTTCCTGGTAAGCCCATCCCTGAGATGGTGTCTTGAACAGCGGGACCATTCTGTGCTGGAAGTCAACAAGATCAAACTGCTAATGTAAACCTGGGAGTTTAGAGCAATTGATGCTGACTGATTTGATTTCCTTCTCTGTTTTGTTCTGGTTTAAATGTACTTATGGACTGGTTCCTGCAAGGGATGACAGAAAGAAATGCTGTTCTAGAAATGAAGGTCTCTGGTATTTCTAAGAATTAAGGATCTCACGACAGTTTGTAAATTCATCCTAGTGCTTGGGCCAAATTCTACTTCACCATGTTTCTTCTATTACTTCAACTGGACAGAAGACTTTCCTTCGTAGACTCCACATCTTTCTGCAATGAAGCTGTAATTTGCTAAAAAGTTGCAACTGGATTAATCCAGGATAAACCAGTAATCATCTTCAATTACAGGACAAACATTAATCAGTCAATCACCGCCCTCTAGAGGTGGCCACGTTGCGTGTGGAGCTGATAGAGGTTTGCTGCAAATGAATTAACTGACAGACCGAGCGTTTCCGTATGCAGCCGGAGGAATGTACTGGCTGATTAGAGTGGATCCGTGTACCATTACAGGAACAAATTACTGAGCGCTGATTGTCAGCTCCTCGATTATGCCTTCCCTCTCTTGCCTGGGAGGTCACCCAACTTGCAGCATTTTGCATTCATGGTACTGCCGAGAGGACCGAAACAGATAGAGAGATAGACAGCTGTATGACACAGCTGTAATAAAGAGAAGCAAAATAACCGCCAGACTAAATTCTCTTTTCCTAGAGCTTATTTTTCTCAAGCAACGTGCATAAACTAAAGCAGTGGCACAACTGCATGAATTATTCCTGTCCACAAAAGCTGGATGTGCTGGTGTGACAGAAGCAGCAAGCCTTTATATATAAACAGAACTATGTGCTCTCATTTCTTTCCCTTGACTCGAATAGCCAAGAAGTTTTAAAGGGAAGAATATAGAGTGATGAATAGCAAGTAACCTGTTATGCAAACAAGTTCTTAATATGCTGTTCTGGTGTGCGAAGACTTGTTTGAATAGGTGAGTATTTCTTTCAGAAGAAACCGTTCAATGCAGAGACTTAGTGCAAGATCCTGGAGGCAGGAATAGCTCATGGCCAGGTTTCCCCAGACACGTCCTCTTTTTTCCAGCTGGAAATTCTGTCTAGGTGGAATTCAGCAATTTTTCACATTTTCTTCTGGCAGACTGTCCAGATGCTCTGGCTTGCCTGTGTATAGAGGGATTCTCCAGGTATCCACACACATGCACAGACCATCGGCGCATGTGTAGCCCCACACTTCAACATATATTTCTGTTGGCAACATTTAATCAAAAAAGAGCAGATGTCCAGGATCCCAGTAACCATTTTATTGCAGATATTACCCTGGGATTCAGGAGAGCTGTCTTCTGTTGTAGAATTATAGCACAGTGGAGGTTGGAAGGGAGTGCTGGAGACTGCCTTGTCCAACAGCAGGTCAACTAAAGCAGCTCAGTCAGGGCTTTGCTCACTCAAGTTTTGAATACCTCCAAAGATCAAGAGCCCACAAACTGTCTAGGCAGCCTGTTCATTGTTCAGCTACTGCTACAGTTGGAGAGGAGAGGAGAGGAGANGGAAAGGGAGAGGCGAGGGAGAGGCGAGGGAGAGGCGAGGGAGAGGAAAAGGAAAAACAACAAAACAAAATAAATTATGATGTTTAAGTGGGATTTCCTGTATTCAGTGGTCATTGCCCCTAGCAATCTTCTTTACTCCCCCATCAGGTATTTACATATTGATAAGATCATCTATACAATGCTATACAATCCCAGCTCTCTCACCCTCTACTGATATATGCCAGATGCTCCAAGATGTGGCCCTTCCCATATGTCCCTGCCTCTCTTGTACCCAGGAGCCCAGCACTCCAGATCCATGCACATATTAACCCAGCCTGGGGTATTGTTGGCTTCCTTTCTTGCAAAAGCAGTACTTGCTCATGGTCAACTCGTCCATCAGGATCCTCAAGCCTCCTCTAAAACCGCTGCCCTATGTAGGTGCATGGTGTTAGTCACAGCTTCACTTCTGCCTTGACTAGGAGACCTTAGATTCATTTCTCTGGGCCTTATTGTCCTCACTGTTGATATAGCATTGTGGCCTCGTTTGTAAAGAGATTTCAAATTTTGCTTGTCTGAGCTAGGTGTCATTTTCATTTGTTCTTTGTAAGTAACTCTTACCTTCTGTCAATATTCGGCATCTCATATTGATAACATTCACTTCCAGTGGGCTTTTATAGCAGTCACTGTCCTGCTGCCCAAGTGCCTCAGATTTTAATTTACCTTCTTTATTGCAGTGTCCTTCCTTCGGGAGCTTACACACACATTGTTCTACCATGCTACAGGTCTAGAAACAGAGACAGAACAGTAAGCATCATGTAGTGTCCTACTGCCAAGGACTATAAAGTCCCGTTCAGAACATTTATGACATGGAAAATGCCCTTTCATCTTACCAGCTTTTTTCCTTCCATGGCTGCTATATCCAAGCCTAGCCAAGAAGCCAAGAGGAATCCCTGATTTTGTTCCCATAGGGAACACGGGACAGTGAACGTTATCCAGTCCCTTCTGCATGGAACTGAACAATTTGTGCTTGATTAAGGCTGAGAGACTGCCAACTTCGGAAAACTCAAAGTCCTAACATTGCCGGCTTATTCTTGCTGTATGTTTCCTTGTCCTTCTCTGCATCATGCCAGCCACATGGCCAGATCCTTCCCCTCTGCAGGCCAAGGTTTGTCTTTGATGAGGATCTCTGCTCTGAAGCAAACTGAATTCCTTCATGGGTTTTTCTATCTCATTTGAAGTTATAATGTCCAAGCACTTTGGAAATAAACAATGATTCATATATTTTCACAACACTTTCAGGGGCAAAGAAGTTCAATTATCTACTGCCAAGTTTCAAAGTCTAGCTCTAAAAGTGCAGGTTTGTCACAGCTTCACCACATAACTCTTTCCTTAGTCACATGCAGCAGAAAGCAGGCTTGTACCCTGCACAGCATTAAGTAACACCATAGCTATAGGCATTGCTGCTGGTATATTAATGAGGTTGTATAAATCATTATTGATTCATGTGAGTAATGTAATCCTCTGGCCTTCCGTTACTCACACCAAGCTGGGTAATGTCCAAAACCCACATACAGCCATTCCTGAGACGTGGCTGCTCTCTGGAGCCTGTTCGGTGCCTCTCCTTGCCTGTGCCCTTGTATTCACATCTGCGGGAGACCTCCACATCCTACACCAGGAGCCTAGAAGAAGGACCAAAACTACTTTCCTTCCACTTGGTTGGCCCATTTATCCTAGGTGTGAACCAACTATATCGCATGTGGGAGGAGGTTGGTCCTCTACCTCCATAAGGGCAGACATACTGGGTTTGTGCTTACTTTACAATTAGACTTGGAACCCAGGAGCAAGAATGTAATATAGTTTCTTATGTAACCATATATTTATTTTGGTTACGTGCGGCTTCAAGACAAATCTAAAATGGTGCTGGACCGTGCTGCTGCCCTCAAAAGAAGTTTGTCAGCAGAGTAACAATAATGTTCTGCTTCTGAAAATGATGTGCTGGGCTTTATGGTCAGCTTTTAGGTTTGAATGCTTTTTTTCCACTTTGATATTTGAGCCCTCCCCTCAAAGCAAATCCTTCGAGTGTGTACATGGCTCTCCAAGCAATGGTCACGGGAGGACATAGGCAAGCACAAAAAAAAAGATGCTGACAGCATCTGAAAATGATTTGCAATCTCTTAGCCACATGAGCTCAGTCACATTAACATAGTGATTTAAATACTGTGGACTGCTTTTCTGATGTTCTTTTAAAAATTTCTTATTGGAATTATTAGGCATCCAAAATATATTTAAAAACAACAAACCAACCAACCAGTGGAATGAAGCAGAACAGATAATACTGACTAAGCAGTCCAAGCCCTATCTTGCAGCCCCAAGTCAAGCACATTACCACCAAGCACAAAACTCCAGTGACCAGTCAGGAGAGGATCTGGGACTGAACTGCATCTCATCAACGAAATTGGGACATTGCATCACAAGATGATCCTTCATGGGTCTGAAGCATCCATGCTCCCCACAGCCCAGCACTGCCAGAGAAAAGCCTAGTTGTCTTTGGGGAAAAAGTGACATTGTAAGGTTTTTGGTGCCTTGCACATCAGATGTACTTACAGGTAAATGTAGAAGGTGTGCCTGACTTCTTGTAAATACTGCAATAAAATTGCAATTAATTGCAGTACACAATAAATAACACAAGGAATATTTTGAACACAAAAAGTGCTAAGGCTGCCATTAAAAAAAGCAACAGACTCCACTCTGCCACAGGTACCTTGGGGCTCAGCTCACCCAGCAGGACAAAACTCCTGCCTTCGGTGGTGCCATGCCATGACTCCACAGGGCTAAGGGATGCCAAACTGCTGAACAGTTGCATGCTGCTGGGTTGCACACAGACGTTACTGGGCATGTAGTAGTGCCACTGGTGTAAGTCCTGCTCCTACAAAATGCTCTGAGACCTCCAATGTTTTCAGGAGCAGGGAGTGACCATTTAACTTGGCGCTTACTAGACACAATAGAGACCCTACAATTGGAAAAAAATCCAGCTACCAGCCACTCCTTGTCTTCCTGACCCAGACAGAGGACTGGATTCTATTCAGCCAGGTTATAAGTGGAATAACTGCTCTCAAGTCAGTAATCCTGATAACAGAGAGTGCTGTCTTTCCACTGAAGCCAGTGGAGGTGTCTGTGATTTACACCAGTACAAAAGAAACCAAAGTCTGGCTGCATAGTCTGAACAGAGAAAAAAATCAGATCTTCCTTCTTCAAGTCATTATCGCACACAACTACTACCTGAAGCACCTCAATCCTGCCCTTCTTCCACCCGGTCCTGTAAGTTCTTCAGACCAAAGGCTGTCTTTTATTATTCAGTGTTTTCCTCCCCTCCATCTCAAGCAGGTCCCTCTCTCTGCTGTCACACACACAGCGCCATGTAACCAGCCTCCCCCTCAAGAGCAGCCAGGGTTAATGAACAGCACTTGACACTGACCTGCAAACTTCTCCCTTCCCCTGTTGTCTGCACAGGCTCTTGAGGCTTCAGGCAGCTGGACACACCAATCAAAGACTCCCCAGGTTGTTTTCTGGGGGCTATGGGAAATTCCCAGTGTCAAAAAAATGAGTTTAAGTGTACAGCCACATGTTTAGAAAGCAGAGAAACCTCAGCCCAGAGCTGACAGTGACTGATGACTGTAGGTGCTGTGAGTATTCGCTGCTCCTCACGTTACCCAAATGTCAGGGTTTTAAAGTGCTGTTATTAAAGCACCACAGGAGTGCAAAGATCTGTGTAAACTGAGAGGATAATCACCATGCAAGCGGAGCACGAGCCGTTTGACGGTGTTGAAATTATGTTACTTGGTATCCCTCTAATTTGTCACATGACTCAGTACACTAAAAAAATCCCATATCATGTTTTTATGCTCTGGGTCCACGACAATTGCTTTTCCTGCAGCAGACAATGATTTGTAAAGTGACTTTTCTTATTCCCAAACCACCCCAAATTTTGCAAATTGGTTTCCACGAATTAGAAGTGGTTTAGAAATAACCTTGGCTTAGGGATTGGCTCCATTACGGGGCTTTTGCTGCCATGACAGCTAGCTGGAGGAAGACAGTTATTTCTAAATTACTCTATTTTTACATTAATATTTCTTTTAAAGCAAAACAGCAATAGAAGCAGTATTATTTCTCTTGCTTGCCCTGAAACAGGACTGGTTCCTAGGAACCACGACTTTTTATCATCTGATCACAGGCATCCCATGTCATTTCATATGGAAGTGTATCTACTGCCTCCCCAGTCCCAAGCCCTGGGCCCACTGTGGGGGTGCAGAGACCAATCCCTTTTCTCCTCTGTGCTAAGAACTAGAAGCAGAAATATATCACATTTTACAATAGACAGCCTTGCATGGTCAAAACCCTACAGCCCAATATCATGGAATAGTTGGAAGGGACCTTAAAGATTATATAGTTCCAGCTCCTTTGCCATAGGCAGAGCAAAGGGGAGAACCCATCCTTAGGTGGGCTCCAATCACCAACCTTTCAGTTAACAGTGAAATGTGCTGACTGATTGCACCACAGAGACTCCCTAGTTATAATTATCTTTGTAAGAAAAAATAATTTTCTTTCCAAATACAAAATTACCTTCCTAAAAATATTGATTCCAAGCAGCAGAGATATCACAGAGACCAAGGTGGCCTTTTTCACAACAGTAACAATGGTTCAAAAAGATCAGGCCAGGAATTCTCATTTCCCAGGAACCCATCAGCTGTCTATGAAATGGTGATCACTGCTGTTCACCACGAGTTGAGGCTAGATTTGAATCCATAATGCAGCATTTCAGATTGCAATACTTGACTCACGTGCCTAAGTCAGGAGCAGTGATAGTCAAACCACAGGTGTTCAAGATCAGAGGAGATGAAAAACATCTCTGTGCAAAGCTCTCCAGCACAGGTTGGTTCAGGGCTGTCCTGTCCCTCTCCATCTCTGTTCAGCCACATTCTGTTTTGAAGGGTGAAGAAATCCTGAACAGAAATGACTGAAGGAGAGGTCCTCTCAGTCACCATCATGGTCCTTTTCCTCCTCTTTTCACCTTTTGATTGCTCATTGCCTGCTACAATCAGGGCTTGCTTTTCAGCACACTGGAGAAGGCAGCAAGAGAGAAAGCAAGGGTTACCTGCCCTATACCCATACAAAGTATGGCAATGCACCATATGCCGGGGCACTTCACCATCTGCAAACAGACCAGTTTCAACTGTCTGCTGTGACAGCTCCAGATTAAGGATTAGATCTGTCATTTTCAAAGATCTTGTGGCAGTAGCCAGGACCCAAATTCATTGTCTGCTGAGCGGTCTGAGGACCCAAGCAGTAGCATGTCTCAGTCATTTCACCAGGGTCTTCATGCTTCAGGAGATCAAATGCACAATTTTAGGGTTTTCAGAGAAATAAAAAAAAAAACCCAAACCCCAAAATAACGGCTCACTTAAAAACTTAAAAGTTTATCAAGAAAAGAGGAATCCAACATCTTGGGGGGGGCGGAGGGGGGGGGAAGCGAGCAGGAAGAGGGGAAGGGAAAAGGTAAACAAATCAGAAGAGGCACAGGACCAAACTGTATTCCAAGCACACAGTGGAAAATGCAGGCCAGTGCCAGCAGCCTGATAATTCAAATTCTCTTTCTATGCACCGACCTCTTCAGAGAAAAGAAAATAATTTAAAGGAGCATAAATGATAACTGTATACACTCTGGAAGCAAACCTAAAAGCACTGCCAGGAAAAATCACCCTTCTCATTACAGAGCCACTAACACACTCCCCTCCCCTTCCACCCAGGCAGCAGAGCTCACACCTACAGAAGGAGGGGGAGAGGAAACACTTCTTGCCCTGCAGTGCAGTCAGTCCTCAGCACAGCGGAAGAATGGACTTTAAACTTGAGGGGCAAATATGGATTACAGGATTGGCAGGATAGATGTGCATGACTGGGAAAAGCCATCATAACACACTAAACATTGGCACCCAGGCAGGCACAGCAGCTTTCTGGAGGGTATGGAACAGGGCAAGCATTACAGCCAAGGAGGTTTCCAGCAGAGAAGGTGCAGGTCACTTGCTCCTTCCTCTCTCACAATGAGCAACAATCATTGCTTTGTGTACTGCCCTCTGAAGAGCTAGGAACTAAGAAAACTGTCCCAATGCTTTTCGAAAAACCCAAGCTTCACCCTGTTTGCATGCTCCAGATGGCTGTAGTAGCAACAACAGATTCACCACACCACCTGCAGCTAGATTAACAGAAAACATAAGTCTGCGCAGGGCTTATTTCTCCTTGACATACAGCTGTGTCCCCACACACATACCCCACATTATGCTTTTCCTTTCATGCTCTTCAACATCTCCCATTGGTCCCAGTGAAATGAAAGTAACATTCATTTTGCACACCCACTTTATACAAGTTTTGTTTAGGCACTTTTCCTGGCCAGCTTACACACTGATTTGCACTGGTAAAGAGGATTGCAAAATCTATGCCCAAAATTTGCAATCTTGCTTATCCCAACTTTATATTTGGCCCATTTGCCACAGTCCTTGCAGGGCTGAGGTAATGTCAGTATTATGAGCAATGAACTAAACGTTCTTTAGTGCTGCTAAAAATCATGAGAGATTCCCTAAAATCAATGGAGATATTCCAGATGGGGAAGGTATGCAGCTCAACAAAAGTCATCCACAGACATAGGAGATGTTCAGATGGTTAAGCTAATCTCATGTCTGTCACGAACACTTAGCACCCATGTGAAAACCTTTTGCACTGTGGCTATAGCCCGTGACACTTGTCTCCCTCTCACTGGCCCGAAAGTGCTGACTCTGTTGGCTCAGACTGACTTTCACTGGGTGAAAGCTTAGCCACCGATTTTACCTAAGAAACGTGTTGGGAGTGCTGTGTCAATGGTGTTCAGCAGGGGTACCCTGAGTACCACTGTTAGGGAGCTCCAGAATGAACCCCACCAGTAGGGTCAGAGGTCTGGCTGCAGGGGGGAGCTGTGGGAACTAAAACTGGGTCTGATCCCACTGCACAGGGACAGGGTGAAGGACACATGAGGACACACAAGCACAGGGTGAAGGCTAAACTCACAAAACAAGCAAAAGTCTTCTATCTCACAGTATTAATCTGGTGTGATAGCTTCTCTGTCCTCAGTACCATCTACTTTGGTGTAACTGAAACAAAGACATGGTCCAGGAGAATTAGAAGACTCTCAGAGCAGCTGAAATCAGAGGAAACAACACTTTACCAGCTTAAGCAAGTTTCCAGTGGGGCACAAATATCCTGAAGGTGGAAACAAATCACTGTAGAGAGCTGCATGGATTGTTCACAATGACTTTAAATCAACTAAAATTTCCAGCATCTGAGAATTTAGCCAATAACCTTGGCTGAAGCTGAACCAAATAATGTCAGGCTGGGATCCTGCCTTACAAGTCCTGAACAGAGTGTTAGACCCACCTATGCTGAGTGTGACTGATAAGATGCTGATGGGATGGAGTCTGAACCCAAGATAATAGCTCCAAAGAGAAAACAGATTTGACTGCAGCTTCAAAAGAAGGGATACATCAAGTTGAGCATCTAGCCATCAGGCCCCTTTGAAGACAAGTGCACCTGGACAGGAGAGTTTACCTGGTGGGCTCTCACATTTCCTTAGGGAGCAAACATCTGCATTTAATGTACACACTTTGCTCAGATTTGTCTATCAGAATATTAATCCAGTGCCAAAAAAAAATGAAAAGCCCAAGTCACCAGCCGTGGGGCTGCTGAAACCAGGCCCTTTGGCTACTTCAGGGGGTTTACTAGGTACATGGAAGACTCCAATACTGCAGCGCTTTAACAGAGTGCTAGAATCCCTTCTGAAACGTTTACGAGGTGAAAATAAGCAAGCAAGCTCTGCAAAACCAACTGACATTTTTCAATTTATGAGGGTTCCCATCTTGCAACATCTATTATTTTACAAGAGGATTTTAATTTAAAAACTGCTTTTCTGAGCTATGCTGAGATGGGAAGGCTGCTGGGATTCTGGGCTGACATCCCAGGAACCGCAGTAGATTGCCTGGTATTCACAGACGAGTTTTCTAATAAGGCGGTGTGCATTTCCAAACTGTCACTGCACAAGTGGCCATTGGTGGAGTTATTTTAAGACAGTGGTTCAGGAAGGCACTTAGACTTGTTGTGCCTGTTCCTGAATTGACAGACATGCATTCCTTAAACTTTCTTAAGACCCTGCTGTGAAGAGAGACTATAATGGCAAAGACAGCTCCAGGATTGCTTACTGGAAGAGATTTTTATCACTTGATTTTCTCCTCTTTGTACTGGTGTCAATTAGAAAAAAAATATTACTGAAATTCAAGGAGTTAGTCGTGGATAAAAGCAGACTGGAGCCTGGATTGAGCCATAAAAAGCAGCTTCTGCCTTACAGCAGTGGTATTTTCCACTGATACTTGACAGTAGAAGAGAGGGAAACTAGAAGGAAACAACCAGGTGTATCACCCCTATCTATGAAAGCTCCTTCATCTTCATTTCAACCATTATGTACTCAGGGACAGCTTTGAGGCAGACCCATTACAAATGCAGCCAGACAGGTTGCTGGGTGCCCTGAACAGTGTTTATACTCTCAGGCAGTGATCTGAAAGGCATTTCCCAAGAATCTGTTCTGCTCCTTACTTCAAACCTTTTAAAGGTATATACCTTCATTCCACATTCCCTCAGCCCCTTCCTCTGGGAATCTGACTAATTTCCTTGTCTTCTGCCTTCAGTTCTCTTCCCTGAGCATTTCTAAAGTTAGATTTAATGTTCATAGAAGCTGCTGCTGTGGGAGATTCATTTCCTTTTCCCTACCAGAACTTCCTTCACCCATAGCTGCTAAGTCATTGATAAAGATGCTCATGAAGGTCAAAATGTTTATGTTTCCTATGCGTGAGATAGAATATCCAGGGAACCTCCTTTTATCTCCACAGCTCTGGCTAAATAGATGGCTACACTGCTGCTGCCTCCACTTTATGCCCAAAACAGCAATGCTGAGCAACCCAGGACAGAAATGAGAATGGTATGCCCTTGCTCACATGTAGTTTTGTGATTCTGGGGGGCAGCTAAGGACCCAGGTGTAATGAAAGTGTCACCCAGGTCCTAGAATTTGCAGGCAGAAGTCATAAGGCATGGAAAAAAGAAAAATACCCTAATGGCCATAACCAAGGGGTGTTCAGAGTGCATTGCAGTACAAAGGCAAAAGCCAACCAAACAAAACATGTTTCTGAAGGGAATGTGTCCACAACCTTCACTGATAGAAGGTTAATTCACTTTAGACAGTTATATAAGTATGCTCTGAATCTGGGATGGTTGTGTTTCAAAGGAGGCTGCTGCCCCTCCTGAACTTCTGCCTGAGGGTCAGCAATGGCACCTCAGCTCCTGCACACATTGTGGCTGCACAAGGAACGTGCCATGGTGCCAGCACAGACTTGGCTGTCAGGAACATTATAGTCCCAGCAAAAGGGATTTCTTGGGCTCCAAATGGCTCTATGAAGAAAGCCTAACCTTCCGAGATTCATGTTACTCAGGGACTTCAGAGACCAGAACACATTGACCAGCAAAGTTCCTGTGCACGTTGGTACATCATGAGTAACTACTGATGCAAGGCTAAGGAATTTCTTTTTTCTCTCAACTAAATCTTCTCCAGTTATTTCTCTTGCCTATTTTTTTTGCATTACCTTAGTACTTCAGAACTTTTCCCCTGAACTGAGACCACACTGAGCTGCACCCCTCTGAAATTAGTCAGTTTTCTCTAGCTATGACCAACCCAAATAAAATAAAGTGAAATCTGCAAAATACTGCAAGTTTCCTATTTGTCTAACCTTCCTAGAAGTTAATAAATTAAATTTTAATAGCAAACCTTGAGGTATCTGCTGTTTTCCCTGAAGACACACTGAAAATAATTTAATTTCTTTTGTTGTCCATTACTGAGTATTTTATCATTCCTTCCTGACTGTTCAACTTATGTAACAACATTTTGTGACTGATTTTATTGTAGGATTAAGGGTGCTCTTAACAAATCAGATCAGTTAGGCCTCTTGTAATTATTTTTTTTCCAACATAGAAAAGATATTTCACTGTCATTTATGGAAGAAATTGCTTTAAAATTTGCTCTGGCAGCTTCCTTATTTGTATAAGCATAAACCTTGACTGTCCTCTGCTAAAGAAGACAAAAAAGTCAGAAACAGTGAAATTGTAGTTTGTTGCACATTCTTCATACTCATGGAAATGACAACAGGAAATGCATGCTTTGAAGACTGAAGACCTGTGTCCCACCTACACTCAAATACCGCTTCTGCAGAGTTGCAATCACTATTGAAAGGGCACAGCAGCAGCAGAGAACTCCTTTATGATCTCCCTCACTTCCCTACCTGTGGCTTGCCACCCTACACATTTCATCTTGGGTAATTTATGTTCTACTTTTTTTCATCCCACATAAAACAAACGTCCTGTTTCCCCTTATCCCTGTTTCTACTGCACGTTAGTGAAATTTGACTTTCTTCTATTCTCCCAAGAAATTTAAAAGAAAGAGACTGGAAAGCAGACAGCCAGAATGACACACTGAAAGGTGAAACAATAGAAGCAGGGACTGGGAATAAAGGGAGACATGGGAACAATTTTCATTCCTTTTCTACTAACTGGAATCTCCTACTCCTGTTATTTTTATTTTTATTTTTTATGTTGGGTAAAAATTATCAACTGAAGGAACAATACCTCCTGGCACACTTCAAAATTCTCCCTTCCTGGCAGGTTAGGATTGAAATGTCCCAGTGAAAGCTGCTGTGAGCTGACAGCTGCTTCTTAGGAACTTGTGAGAATCCTATCTCTAAAAAAGATACCCACTATCTTTGCAGCTAAGAGGGTTAAACTGGCTCAACAAAGAAGTGTATTATTCTGGGACATATTTAACAAAGGATGAGAGAAGAAGGGGTTCAGTTGTCATCGTTGGGGCAGAGGCTGCTTTATCTCATGGTAAGGTGATGGATGTGCTGCTGTGTAGTCCCTCCTCCTCCAACTAGGTGTTCCTACCTCTGCCTGGCAATCCTACACAAGCAAACCAAGTGCCACAGAAGCCATTGGGACCGTTTTGGAAAAAGGAATTTCTGATCTGTGAGAAATTCCAACATTTTTAGATCTGTTTTTCTTCCAAATATAAATGAGAAGCCAAAATTCCATGGGCCATGTGGAACAGATCTGCTGGAGAGGAACAAGGGGAAGGAACGGAGAAGATTAAGAAACTTTATTTTGAAAGAGAAAAATAATATTGCTGATACTTTCTTTGATGAGATTTGTCACTTATTAACTTCCATGTTGACAACCACACCAGACCCCAGAGAAGACGCACAAAATCCTGCAGCTCATTGGGATTTTGGGAGAGAAGTATGAAAAGCAGCAAATAACTAATGATCAGTCAAGGCTGGCAGTCAGTCAGAATCACACTGACAAACAGGTTATTTTCAAATTGGTCATACGTTTCGAACAATTCATGTATATTCAATATTTACAGACAGCTATGTAACTCCTCAAGGCGTCCAGCAAAGCACGTAAGTATGGCTTTCACATATATCCCCATTGAAAATATTTGTTCAAGCGTGTACAGTAGGACATTCACTTAATTGCTTTTCAGGACTAGCTTTTATTCACTCTTAAGCCAGGAATGTTATTTTTACATCTGATAACAACACCCTACTGATTTCTAAGCAAGTCTCGCTCTCAATTTCATTCAGTGTTGGGTCTGCTGTTTAGTTCTTTACCCAAAATCTGCTGACCTCTGCTATCTAAAGTCCATCCTTTAAAGTTACATAAATAAAATATTTATTTATCTTTTAGCAAAACCAAACATCTCCAGTTTCCTTAATCATTGCTGTGGACTATTTGCTACATTCCGTTTTACACAAACCATGAAATTTTGGGATGCTCATGGCTGCAGCAACACACACGTTTCTCACAGTCCTGACTTCCACTTCCTCTTCTCTATCACATGAAGTGAATAGAGCTGCTCAGAGAAAACTGAAAACTTTTAACTTGAGAAAAATAAGATTTACGCAATGATCTAGGAAAGACAGACAATAGTGAGAAAACAGTTTGCTACCAATAATCATGTATGTAAGGTATTAAGGATTGATTAGGAAAATTTCAAAATAAAGTGACAAGATGGAGCATCTGGACAGATAAAGAGTAGATGAGATTGACTGTCAATAAATGTGAAGTAATGCACACAGGAAGAAACAATCTTAGATGCTTCTACTTTACCTACATAGCAAGGGCTTCTTAGCTGACTTTCTATTCCAAAATGAGGATCAAGAGGGGTTTGGCAGAAGCTGGCCTTCAAAACAATTGCTTCCAATAAAACAGCTTAGGGTCTTCAATTGCAAATGATAGGAAATAGGCTCAAAAACCAGAAAGGACCTCTTTTCAGCCAGTGTGCATTTAAATAGTGGAACTCCTCACCAAATTATATTCTAGATGCCAAAAACTTACACAGATTCAAAAACAAAGTCACCAAAGGAAAATCCCTTAAGAACTATTAAGTACAAAATACTGTGTCTGGTTCTAAAATCCCTCAGCCACAAATTGTTGGAGGCTGGGATAATATTTGAAGGAAGTGTCAAATATGCTTGCAGTACTGGCCACTGTCAGAGCAAGTATCCTGAATGAGACAGACGGCTGGTCTGACCTGGTATGACTGTTCTTGCACTTTTATATCACATTTTCCTTTCCTAAAAAACACTAGCTGAAATGACCATAACATTTACATACATATACCATATTGTATCTGACAGACAGAGCACAGAAAAATTTATAAGTAACCAGAGAGAGGTAAATGTTTACAACTTTAATAAGAGACAGACCTATCNAAAAAAAAAAAAAAAAAAAGTTCAAGTAGACATCACATATGAGAAATTTAGGGTAACACACAATATAGCCATTATACAACTATCCCTGAAGTGAACTTTGTATAGTCAAGAAATTCAGAGCTAATCTTAAAGTTTGAATAAACTCAAATATGCTGAGATATAAAAACACATACATATTATACATCCAGACATAGTGTGGTAATACTCGCAATGTTTCCCACAGTCTAAAAGGCTCTAGTGGTTTCAGAGATATTCTTTACAGTTAAAATACAGAATCCTAGTAAACCTGACAATATTCATCACTTTATTTGGAATTTCTCATGTGCACACATACATGCAATATCTTTGTTTTAGAGGTCAGCATCAATTAAATTTAACTGCTTCCTCTGTAGGCTTAAATCAAAGGTAGATACTAAATTAATATATTACTATATATTATCTGTTTATAAGTCATTCTTGTTTAGCAGTTGCACCTTTTCCAACTAGTTTGGAAAAGAAGCTGCCCTTGTTCTCTAACACAACCTCTACCATGAAAGCATCAGGAGAAAGTAGTTACATTTAGCAGGTACCACTTGTTTAATACTGTATAAATACCCTGGTGCCAGTCCTGTGCTTGACATACAAGGAAAGGTTAAACACATGAAATATCTGCAGCTCAGCTAAAAACCAGTGAAATGCTAGAGGGGATAGGGTAACCATAGACAAGTACAGAAGAAATGGAAACCCTAATGATGGAAGAGCATTGTTTAGGATAATATCTGGTCATAGAATTATACTTTATAAGTAAGCAGAGGAAAGATGATATTGGAAACATTTCCTAATGGGAAGGCCTAATAGGCTGTAGAATAATCACCCAGGGGAGATGGAGGAAGTCCTTTTGACTGAGTCATTTCTTTCTGGACTGGGCAAAGTGTTAAGCACACTATAGGGAAAAAGCTTACTGCAGATGGAAAGACAACCAGGTCTACTGCTTCAGAAGCCTAAGACATTTTTTTTCCTCAACAGTAGCAGTTTTGTTCAAAGCAAAACCAGAGACACCAAAAAACTTTTTAATTGTGCGTGAAAAGACAAGGGACTTCTGTAGTCTCTCCCATCTCTTTCTCAAATTTAGTACCTTTATGTGTATTTATGACTCCTCCTTAAATTGCATTTCCAGAACAGAGTTTTCCTTTGCGTGTTCCCAGATCTGCGGTCACATATTGCCTTTGCCCATCTGATGCTGTGTGACAAGAACGGATGCAGCTTTATCGGAAACTTGTCCTGATCAGGCTCTTGCCAAGCATGAATAGTTTAATGTGACAGATTATAAAATGAAAAGAGAGTGAAAAGGGAAGAATAACAAGTGCCAGGGAAAGATTAGATTCTCCACACATTTCTGCATTTATTGACCTTTTCTTCTTTGATATACCATTAGTTACCCAGATTTACAGCTCGAGATGACAGGCAGGCTGTCAGGTATACTGTTTAGGTCATTGATGATGGTATGAACTCTACTGGAAACTGATTTCATTAAACAAGAGTATGTGACTTGACATTTGACACAGCAAATATCTGACATTTTAATTGGTCCTTGTACAAATCTTTTGTAATTATTGAGATATTTTTAATAACTCTTTAGGGGCTTAAAAATTAAAACATGCCTTAAACAATTATAAATGGGGTACCAACAGCCAGTGTATAGCATCCAGGCTGAAAAGTCATTATATGTGAGTGCAGTTTGCTATCAGCATACATAAATCTGTAGATCAATCTGCAGGGAAGCAATGTTTTATCCTGAAGTTTCTTGAAGGCTGACATGGATGGTTTTCTTTTAGTAACCTCTTCATCAAATTTTTGTCATAAATTTGACTTAAGTTGAAATTTATTCGTTAATAAAATACTACCCCTTGGACTTGATCTAGAGAGAAAGTAAAGAACCTAACACAGTTCTACATGCACAACACCAATCTGAGCAAAGCTCTGGTTTGGGTTTCGTTTAGTTCATGAACAGTAGGAACTGGTGCAATTGTGTACAATAGTGCAAGCAAGATTTGATAACATTCAGACCTATGTTTCTGAAGGCAAAACTGTACTACACTTAAAGTAGTGGAGCAATGTATGTCTGTATCTTTATTCTAAGGTCTGAACCCAGGCTCTCACAGTGTATTCACTTTACTCATTACGTGAGTTGAAGTGAATGTAGTTCCAATGATACACAATATCTCACCATTGGAACCAGGGTAAGAGTTTGATCATAGTTCAACTGTAGCATGTTGGAGCTATTAAAATATTTATCTTCTTGAAACACTGTCAGGCTACAGCAACTCCCTCCTAAGAAAATCCCTCTTACCATGTGGTAATGCTTTACAAACATAAACACTTGGGGAAAACAATTGTCATGGTTGTTCATGGCATAATTCCAACATGCAGTGTAAACAGGGAATAACACCTGAGAATCACTGCAGCAGGTCTGACTGAGGTAAAGCTGATGGGAATAAGATCAGGCTGGCCTGGTTTCCCTTCGTCCTGTCAGCTAGACACAAAGACTTTGGTAGGTGTCAAATGCAGCCTGATTCCACAGGAACAGTGACTCAGCTCAAGGGAAAGTGGGTTATGGAAGAACACCCCACTTTGTGCCGAGGTAGCTGCTCAGTGCAGCTACAGCTGAAGAGGAACCTCATCCATCAGGGCTGTAGAAGGGACCTTCTGCACCAGCCACCCCTGTCCCTGGAAGAGATTCCTTGTTGGTGTCTTCCAAAATCTAGCAGGAGGGATACAAGTATTATTTACTATCTTCAAAGAGTTAAAGGCGGTGACCAGCCACTAGCTCTGCACTCAGATCTCTTCAACTTTAATCTCTGCAGCTGTGTAATATGGCCTGTCATCTGTTTTAGTGCAGCGAGAAGAGCTGAGCCTAAACGCAGGACTCTTGTTGCTGATGACAGTTCCACGCAGGTCTTGTTTTCCTCATGCTGCGAGACCTGGCTGGCTTTGGCACATCCTGCTTAAATGCTGCTGAGTGATGAGGAAATATTTGCCTTGAGTCGGAGCACTAAACACCTCCTCTGTGGTTAGGAGAGCTGTAGCTTTCTCCATGGTGAGGGTGGTGATTAGATTGAACCATTACCTTCATTTTCCACCTTTGCTGCAGTAATTGCTTTCCCTTTTGCCCCTCACTGGACAAACGAGCTAAGGAAATATTCTGGGAACAGAGAGGACTTTTGAACACCATGTAGCGTGAGCACACTGGCTTTTGGAAAAGGGGTTGGCTCTGCATAAGTGTGAGTGAAAGAAGTCTGTTAAGCAGAAATTAATTACTATGACTGTACCATCTCTTTGCCATATATTCAGCTGGCAACCCCTAGCCCAAGGGGTCACCATCTGATTCCGGGCTTGTTTATGCCCTATACCTCACACTAGCACTCCTGTACTCCCTAGGACTTCTACTTGCAGGGCAGAACAGGTTCCTCTGCTTCCATTAGCAGGGATTAAGGGGCAAGGGATTTAACGAGCAGCATAGATCTAACGCTCTGTGCAGAAAGCTGAAGGTAATGAGCCAATCTTGCTTGCATGACAGATGCAGAAGAGCAAGATGCTCAATAGAAGCTAAGGTCTGCTCTGTTCCACCCACATGGCAGGGGAATGAAGATGTTTGTTGGTCTGTGTTTGTCCATGGCCATGTGTGTCTTTGGGAAAGCCTTAGAACCTGAAGTGCTGTACCAGCAAGGTAAGAAGCCCCATGTAATCAGGCTTGCAGAGACTCATGAAATTCAAGAAATCTGGACCAGGAGGTATTTTATTATCCTTAGTTTCTGAGCTTCAGAGAATTACTGCCCCTGAGCTGAGATGGGCTGCTGTTTGAAGCAAAACACAGGATTAGATTATCACTCACTGTGGTCCCAAATATAGGTCACATTCCTGCCATATCAAAAGCTGTATAAATGGAACAGAAAGGCCCTCTCCTGTCCCACAGCCTTACAGTCAAAGGGTTTGGTCATAGTCAAGTTAACCCTACATTAAGCTGACTGTGGTATTTCTTGTTTGTGCACTCTTAATTTACAATGGGTTGACCTGTTTTGGTTTAACCTTCCTCCATCTCAGACTAAGCTGAGTTGTGCTATCTCCCTGCAGCTCCAGGTTTGGAGTGCACTGGGCAGACAACACAGGAGCAATGTGTTTAATACTGGAAGGCACCCACACGTCTGGGTACCTACACATACAGACAGACAATAATACATACAGGATGTGAGTGTTACATTAGAGACATTGCCCATGTGACAGAAAGTAAGCAGAAAGCCAGGGAGGTGTCTGAAACTGGCACACTGGCTGCCACCTCGTTCAGGAGCAATGAAGGCATGACTTATGCTTCCTGGTTTACCAGAGCTTGAGCCTCAGCAGTTCCAGGACTGGTTCCAGGCTGAAAAGCTCATGTGGTGACTTGTCTTTTCTGCCTAGCAAAGGGACAGTATTTCCTTGCTGATGATAATGGAGACATGGCTTCTGAATAAAGGAAGGAAACATTACACTCCCTCCTTTCTTTAGGGACAGGAGCAGCCAGTCTGCATGATTCATCTGGATCCAGAACACAGCACGGCATTAGAGTTAGGAGTTCTGCTAACTAAAGCACCCACAAGACAGAGGAGCTGAGCTACACTTATCTTTTTACAATACCGCACGCGCCTTCCAATGGATAACCCTCTTGCCATACCCACACGTTACAGACGGAAAAGACCTCTGATTTAAGGTTCCTGCTCCAACTCCAAATGCCATACGACTCTGAATTTGCTCAGATCTTCAGCCAGTGTGAATCAGCATAGGTCTACTGAAGCCTGACTCATCAACACTGGGTCTGTTACCTTCACAGAAGAAAGTTGATACTTAGACCATAATGATCCCAGCAACAGAAAAAGACATACTCTTTTGTGTTTTGAACAAAGTTAAATAAATTATTTAGAGGTACTACATATCTTAGCTGGCACAAATCCGTCATGTATGGCACTCCTGCAGTGATGCACTCAGAAGTGTTTAATTGAAGTTACATAAAGAAATGCTGCAATCTCAGGATAAACTGGAGTTGATATAAAAGTAAAGTCTGAGAGACCGAGTCCAAGGAATGCTTAAGCAACTAAAGGGAAAAGTAAATTGGAAGTTAAAATTGGAATCTGCTGTGGCAGGCAAATATCCCTGTCATTGAAAAGGCTTGCAGGGTTTTTAGTAGCCTAATAATTTTTATAACTTCCTCAAATTGTGATAATTTCTAATGGAAAAGAAATGCAAGTTCCAAATTTTGGAAATAATGCAAAATTTTCTGCAATGGTTTAAAATACTCTTTGCCTTCCTCTGTGAAGACAGACTTATTTATTTTCACATTAATCAGCTTTATGATTTCAAAAATTTAACCCAACTCTTACTGTATTTAATTTTCATACAACACTCAAAGAAAGAACCAAACTAAACCCAAAAAGTTACATCCATGGAAACCTCAGAACATCTGCTTGGATGTCCATTAGGAATTGCCTGTACATTACTCATGGCAGAAAGAAACTTCTGAAAAATTAAGACTTCGAGAGCATTGGATCATTAGGTCCCAAGCTGATCTCCACAGGTAATGTTTACATTTTGTGATATCAGCATCCGCTAACCTGTGCTAAGCTAAAGCAGAAGCATCCATTTTGAATACATAGACGTAACAAGAATCTAGCACTTCCCCTCCCAGGAAACCAAGGAAATGATAAGAAATCTGCTTTGTGCAGCTGCAATATCAATCTCACATAAGAGTCGAATATTAATGTGATTTGCATAACTTGTACTTTTGCCTTTTTATAATCAGATGGCAAGAAAGAGCTCATTTTTCCAGCAACCTGAAGTGGAAGACGGAAGTTCTAGTTTCTGTTTTTCAGTGCTCCTTTCTTCTCTGTGAGGAGTCTTACCCAAAGGCCTAACCAAGAGAAGATGTGTACTGGACTCTCAGTGACTGGCCCATGAATGGAAAAAACCTTCATCTCAATTAACATTAGCTCTCTAGCCTAAGCTTGTCTAGATTCTGATGGCAGCTCACCTCAGGAGCATCACTGATGATGACCAGGGTTTATGGGGTAAGAGGGGACGGCGGGAACGGGAGAGAGGCAGGCAACAAATCCACACTGTGGAAAATTCTCACCCTGTTTTGAAGCAGATGGGGAAAGGAGAGCAGGACATTTAGGGAGAGATTTAATATAGCCAAGAGAGAGTGTAAAATGACCTACGACTTGACCAACATCACCAGACAGCTGCCTGCTTATTTGGTGAAAATAAGCGGTTGCCAGCTGAGAGGGGAGAAGGGGCAGGTGGCAGAATCTATAGAGATAGCAGGAAGAAGAAGGAGAGGGGACTTTTTAGTCTCAAGGTTGGGGAGATGCAGTGTTTAACAGGCGTGGTGCCACACTCCATAATTTTTTAGCTTGTTTTATATCACCACATTCGATATCTCTTTCCCAGATCAGAGTGTCCCACTGTGTCCATCAGCCCTCATAAAGGAACCACTCAGTTAATCTGGTCGTCTTCAGTACTCTAAGATTACAGTGGCTGTCAGCAGGACCCACACACGCTAGACACTGGAGTCATGGGGGGGTACCTGCAGCAGGCCACCAAAGAGTCACACAACTGTTCTACTCTTTTAGTCCTGCTGCCAGGTACTTGGAGAAGGTCTGAGGTGGTAGCCACAAGTATACACTGTGAAAGCAATGAAGGCACCATCAAGACTTCCAGCATTGAAAAAGATGGAACACAGCACCCCACATGGTAGCTGAGTTAAGCGCACAAGTGCCTTGGTCGCCTGTGGAGACCTTTGGAATAGAGATACCTCTCTACTAAAATGGCCTTAGTGTGCTTCTTGAATGGGGTTGGAGGAGAGGAATGTAACACCTCTTGCCACACACACACATAAAAAAATCACCTTCAATCATCAATGCGTTCTGTTAAAATTAGAGGAAGGACACTCCAAATATAGGTAACATCAGGATTCCTTTCTCGGCGGAGTTCAGGTTTGTTTAAGGTTGGTTTTGCCTGAGTATCACTGAACTTTCAAGAAATCTGCCAGAGCTGTAAAGGGAAAATATAACTTACAGTACCAGAAAAGTATCATTCTCTGCATTGTCTTCCAGAAGCTGAAGGGCTATGATTTTATTAGAACACTGTTGTTGCAAGACCACAGAGTAATATGCTGACGTTTTGAGCAGCATTTAAATCCAATATGTATTTTTAAAACTACATTTGTATTCCATCATAAACAGACAGGGGACAGAACAAGTCACTGCTGCCTCTGTGACTGCACTTGAACTTAAAATGAAAAAGGCTCTGCTCTGCAGACTGTTGCAAAAAGTCCTTTTTCTGTATCAGGGTCTATCTAGGGTTTTGCAACAGTGCCAGTCTCTCTAGTTTCTGACCACCTCCCTCTAAATAAGACTAAAAAGCGAGTTCCCAGTAGGGCTTCTGGAAGCTTCATCTTCTTCCCTTTGTCAAATTACAGGGACTAGTGAATTCTCTAGTTACAGAGGGAGGACGAGCAACATTAGGGACACAGTGCGGGGAGAAACCCAGCCCTTATTCAGATGCCTTGTCAAAAAAGAAAGCTCCTGCTGCATTTTGTAAGGATGGTCAGATTCTCTGCTGGCCTTGTATAGCAGTTCTCCTGCCCTGGGAGTAATTGAGTTATGTTTACTTTGCTTACTCTCATCTGCCTTGTCTACAGCTGCCAGGGCAGTCTAGTTCTGTGGTACCCAGTGGGAGCTCTCATGGTCAGAATAGGAAGAAAGAACAAAATAAAAGTTTGTTTAAAGTGAAATTGTGCATAAGTAAGATGACTAATAAAACTTTCTATTTCTGGTACTGAAGAGCCGGAGAGATACCTTCCCCTCCCCACCCCCCGCAGCCCTGCCTATTTCAGGGTACCCTCTTCATGCTTCCTCACGCCTAGATTTCAAGGTACACATTCTTAGAGATATTACTTATTCATCCTGCACTAAAAGCATGAGAACTAAGCCAGTAATAACTCTCACTCTCTTATGTACACTACTGATACATACCAAAAAATTGATTGATGCCCAAAGCAGCCTGCACTGTTGAACTTACTTTGGGGAACTACACAGTTCAGACTGGTATGAATCCTCCTTCCCCTTGTGTAGAGTCAAGTGGGTACACGATCTCTTGGATCAGACACTGTCTTCTGGTTGTGCAAGTGAACAATGAGATCTCAATTAACAAGAAAATTGCTGGGACAATACAGCAATTTAAGTACAATAACTATACACTAGGTGTTCCAGACAACGTAACAACTGTGTATGCAATTTAAAAAAAAGGAAAGAGCTAATCATCTTGTAAAGCTTCCTATGCATTACTGCTTAAGCATTCATCCTGAAGTGATAAAGTATATGTTCCTAACTGAGACATAAAAGTAATATAAACTATGGTACCATGGCCACTTTCATCATATGCAGAAGGGAACAACACAAACTCAGAGAGGGCTGAAAACCAGATCCAAGTAATATTTCTAAAGAAACTGGAGATGCTCTCAGCATTGTAGACATTCCTATTAATATTTTCTGATATTCATATTTCGGTACTCCAAACAATTTCAGCCAGGAAACAGGACTGCACTGAACAATTTGTACACACACCTATGAAAGCAATATAGTCCCTGGACATCAATCTTATCCTCTCGACAGAGTATTATTTTTGCTAATTCCTTCCTCACTTTACCTGCCAAATAAGACAAATAATCATAATGTCCATCACAGAGCCAAAAGGATGACAAGAAAAATGCTTTAAAAAGTAAATATAGCATAAATCTGTAAAAAGAAGAAACCTCATAATGGAACCATAAAGCAGATACACAACCTAACAGAAGAACAGATTTGTCACATGAATAAATGTTGTCTGTTCCAAAAAACCCCAATCTAATACTTCTGAAAAGAGCAATATCCTCTTCATGGCTCACTGGTACTCCCTGAGGAATTTTGGAAAGCATTCTAGTAAGACATGCTTTGGCTGATAGTATCATTGGGTTGCTGGGATTTGATTTGATGTTTTCATTCTTTTTTCTTTTTGGTTTCTTGTTGTTTTGATTTGTGAGAATGAACACTTGTCTCAAAAACAGGATCTTGGTTACTGAGGAATCTGTTTATTTCAGGCCTTTTTCCCTAACTTGGTATCAGTTGGAATCACTCACTGCTCTTGGTATTTTAGGGGTCTAATTTTAGGCCCTGGTTTTTCAAATGTTGGCTAGGGGCCCTACTCAGTGACTCTATGTAGAAAAAGTATATTGGAAGATTTGCTTTTATCTCTGGTGAGGATCCAAAACTTCTGAGGACATATGGATTTTTTTCCCTTGAGTTCAAAGGCTCTAAGTCTGACTTCCCAGTTGTGACACCAGTTGGTTTGAACATAGGTGAAGGACACGGGACAGACATTTGATCCTGGATTCTCTTCACTTTCAGCACTTCTTAAGTGAAGAGCTGCCTCTGGGTTAGCTGCAATAAACCTAGTGTCTGTGGCTGCACAAGCTAATAAAGGCAATTCCACTGCTAACAGGACCCAGCATCCAGGACCTACACAATGCAAAGAACAGCCAACGAGACCAAGAAACTGACCATCCTCTCCTTGACAGACTTGCTACAAAGTCCATACAAGTTCTCTGCATCCTGGTTTATCTCCATAACACCAGTGGTACAAGAGTGGTAAGAAACTTTCTAGGGATTAACTTTGCATAAAAGGGTCTGCTTTTTGGTAAGAACAACAAAACATTCCCCAAATAAGCAGACATCATCTTTGATATCAGTGGCAAGTCTTACTCTTAGGAAAAAGACATCAGGACCGTTTTTTCCTCCAAAAGCCAGATCTTTAAACAATGGTATCTCCCCAAAGCATCGATATTCTGCTGGGACTTCTCTACTGCTTCATCCTCCCCACTGTCTCTCAGGCTACCCAGCAGCATGAGTCAGCCCCCACAGGGCACAGCTATGCTTTCTCCTCTCACCAGACCATTTCACAAACTGGAAGATCTCCTGGGGCAAGTTGTGAGTCTCTCGGAGCTCTCCCCATGCAGCAGCAGCACTCGCTGGTGAGGGCTGAGCTTGGTTTGTTTGCCACAGAAGCTGAGAGCTGTTGACAAGCATAAACACCTGCGCAGGGGTGTGCACTAAAAGGCATGCAGTTGCTAAATGTGGGAATATGCTAAGGCAAGGAAAAAGTTAAAACCCAGTTGCACTCCAAATGTCTTATTTACCTGCTGCTATTTTCCTTTGTAATTACAACCATCATGTCTCCAAGACACTGTCTGTCAGGCTCCTCCTATGCCATAACTACCTTTCCCCCATCCCCAAACAAGAGGCATGCAGACCACTGATAACTAACAAGTGCTGAGAAGGAAAACACTGCAGGGCCCACTTGTAACCAGGGGAGAAGGAGGAGTAGAGAGGATTATTTACACAGAATTCAGCTTGGGTTTTCAAACCAGTATTTATAGGTTTGGAAAGAGCCAAGAACAAAAACTTTAAAATAGTTATTAGGGGTTTTATGGAAACTGGATGAATGGATGGTTTCAATGGGAAGCCAAATAAATATAAAAAAAGATAATTTAAGCCTGGCAGGAGACCTTAGGATCTTGAAATAATAAAGCAAAAGGAAAAAAAAAAATAGAGCTTTTGAGAAGTGACACAAAGCCTCTGAAGTCCAGAACAAACCCTTCTATCTTACCAGTAGAGATGACGTCCTTGAATCAAGGGACAACAATTGCTACTGTACTGGCCTCTTATTAATTATTATTATTAACACAAACTATGCTGTCCCATGCATTGCACTCTAACCACAGCAATACAGTCAGATAAACCATCCACCACTAAGCACAAAGACGGCATTTGAGAGAGAAGCTGGAATCATCCAAAAATAACACCAAGTTATATCCACCGAGTGGCTTCTCCCACTTTGCTTTATCTAAGTCAGTCACGCATATGCATTCAAGTCCTTAGATGGTCACAACGGTGCCTGCACTCACCACAGTAATATCCCCACAGTGGTGACCCCGTCTTATTTGGAGCTGTGTCTGCAGAGCTTCTGTAGCTGGACACCTTTCAAAACCAACCTACAATCCATATAAGAAATGGAAAACTCCTTGCTTTCATCCGTTTTCTAGAAAAATCAGACACTGATTCAAAGCAGTGATGGTGCTTTCTTTGTACATGAACACCTACAGCTAAATGATAATGCGGTCTTTGTATAAACACAACTGTGGGGAATGAACAGAGACTCATGGACAGAGCTGATAAGCCTTGTGATATGAACAGGTTTTCTGCCAGCAAACTTGCACCTCCAGTGAAGTTTCGAAAGCCTCTTACAAAACCAGTAGTTGATGCAAGGTGAGTTTTATTTATTAACTTAACTGAGACATACTCTATCTATTACACGCTGATAAATATGGGAAACTGAGGCAGAGAACAGGGAAGAAATTGGCCAAACAGTGAGAACATCAGGAATCAACCCAGAACAACTGACTCATGTGCTTGTGCTCATTTGGCTAGTGCTCCTTTCACGTAAGCCAAATCCTGGTTCTGGTCTCATTGAAGCCAATGGTAAAACTTCCATATATGTGAACAGAGCAAAGATTTGAGACTTCAGTCTGTCATCTGCACTTTATAGGTTTATGCCTTTATAGATGGGGCAGATATTTCTCTCTGCTCTGTGGTTCAGCCAGCTGGACAGTATTATGTATATTTAGGTCACAATGAGAAAAATAAATAGCAATTAAAACCAAAAAAACCTCCTTCTTCCATATGGAAGATTTTAGTGTTTTTAATAGCAAAATTACTCTTCTTCATTTATGGCACTTCCACTGGGAGATCAGTTGCTTGTAACCATTGGCAGCATCAAAGGCTGAACTCATTTTCCCAGAGGTCTGTTAAAGCAACCTGGCAGCTCCCCATGGTCATGGGGGACAACTGCTCATCCCCATCTGTTCCACCCACAAGAGATACTGCTGTGCTCAGTTATCTCTTCTGTCATCTTCCAGCTGACAAACATGCTGCAGGATGCTGTCAGCTCACAGCAGCTAAGCAGGGCTCAGGTCATGAGGCAGAGCAAGGTTTCCAGTGATAAAATGGCAGATTAAAGACCCAACCACTTTGCTCTCATGTGATGCTGTAGTGAGCATCACAAGGGAAATACTCTCTTCATGTGCGACACAAAACTCTAATTCTGACCACTTGGATACCTGGCTGACTTCCAGGTATTCCCAGTGGGCATCTTTGCTGCCTGTTCCAAAACCTGCTCCAAGGTTGATCCAGATGTCACATGCCAGCAATATCTAACATCTAAGGCAACGGTATGGGAGCTGTACGCCATTGGACGGTGGCCTCTCTGCAGGCCTCACACTCTCCTCCCTGCCCTTTGATATCTGAGTACTGCTCCCAGGAAAGAAAACTGCAGCATTGTCTATCTCCCTTTCAGGGAGCAGAGAAATGGGGAGCTCAGGCTCCAACTATATTCTCTGAGACGTCATCTTAACTTGGGTTTTTGTCAGCCATTACATGCTGTAAGGTTTTTCTAAACTACCAGCAGGTCACTACTATTATCATTGAAAGAGAGCAGCAAGAAAGTTTTAAAGCCCATACAAGCAAAGGATGAAAGAATTGAAGATCTGGTCCCACCTATACATCACCTGCAATGGAAGAAAGAGGAGCTGCATATTTGATAGAACTTAGCTCTTCTCCAGTCCCCGCAGTCCGTCAGTGGGTTAGCGGCACAGGGCTAGGCCTTCCCAACAAATGTCTGACTGTTTTATTCCAGCATATACACCAACGAGCACTACTACCTCTTGACCATGGAACATGGAGAATAAAGAGCTTGCTGTGAGCAAACCCTGGTAACAGTGAAAAGCAATGGCCACTGTAATAATCCTGCATTGTGATGCTTGTTTCCGAAACTTCCCTTTTTACGGTAGAAATTTCCTGTATCTTGGCACTCTTCAGAGATGATTTCTGTCTCCTTTCTTTTGAAAAGACTCCTTTGAAAATCCTCCTTAGTTGGTTTTTGGAGGATGAGTAAGGCATGAGGCTTCATTCAGTGATAAGAAAGCAATTGCTACAAAAATGAGAGAAAACTACCATAAATTATACACCTTAGGAAAACTAAACTGTCTTACCTGATATTTCTTAATTAGGTTGTTATAAACTGCCAGATACACTGAATATACATGTCAGCATCTATATAAGTTGAATTAGTTCAAAAGATTTAGTAGAAAATAATTAGCTGTATCTGGTCTACTCTCAATACCTTTTCAAAGAAGCCAAAGAGATAACTGCTGAACTAGATATATTCTTCTTGAGTAAGATCTGTGGAGGAGGGCTGGCAGGCTGCTGCCAAGGAAGACCAGGCTTGGAATACTCTGCTTGAAATCAATGCTAGAGAAGTCTAAGGGGAATTCTCCCCCTGACATGGGAGGGGGACAGGGGAAGTATGTTTTTTTCCTGTATCACTATTTTAATTTCTGCATACTTAATTTGCCCCATCTTAAACTCAAATCAGCAAATTTTATAATAAGCAACCTTCAACTCAAGCAATTTAGAGTGACCTTTCTTGAAATACAAGTCTTATGAGGAGAGGCTTACTTGTTGTTGAGGGGCAATTCTGGGGTTGTTCAGCCTGGAGAAGAGGAAGCTGAGGGGAGACCTTATTGCTCTCTACAACTACCTGTAAGGAGGTTGTAGAGAGGTGGGGGTTGATCTCTTCTCCCAGGTGATAGGACATTAGAAAATGGCCTCAAGTTGTGCTAGGGGAAGTTCAGATTGAATATTAGGAAAAAATTTTACACTGAAAGGGTTACTAAGCATTGAAATGGGTTGCCCAGAAAAGTGGTTGAGGCACCATCCCTGGAGGTATTTAAAAGAGAGGTTGACATAGTGCTTAGTGACATGGTTTAGTGATAGGGTTTTTTTTCAGTTAGGTTGGTGGTTGGAATAGATGATCTTAAAGGTCCCTTCCAACCTAGACAATTCTATGATTCTATGATCACATTTCACTATGTTGGGCAGTCCTGCACGTCCCAAAGAGAAGGGATGCATCTGCTTCTTGCTTGGATAGTCCACTCTAGGCACCTTCTGGAAACCCAAAAGCGAGAGCAGAGTCAGTGTAACTGCCTGCACCAACCAGTCTGCAAAGGATGGGAAGGCAGGGGCAGGACTGCTTTGTCTATAATGAATGTAAGTAGAACTGAGAGAGAATAGGTCCTTAATGCAGACAAACCTCAATCACCAATAGATCACATTGATGAATCTGATGTACATGTTCTCTTCCTGTTTCCATATGTGAGGTTCCGATAAGCATATTGCCTAGGTTTGGTCCCAAAATTAAGATACAGGCACAGCTCTCTTTCTTACCTCTCTACTCCTACATCTAGGACACTTGAGGCAACCAGAAGCAACTTCACTTGAGTCAAGCTCTGTCATGATGTGACGCTGAATATAGTCCTTGTTTTACTCCCTCAAAGAAACCGCCAGCTTTGTACTTAACCCTGCAGGTCAGCAGGGGGGAGCCGGCACAAAGCAAAGGGACTTGTCACCTTAGCTGCTCACCCTCAAGAAGTGCCATTTCATCCCACCAGTTCCTAGACTCCCAGAGTGAGGAGATGTAGGTGAGAGTACCACCCTTTCTCTACCTCAGGGCCAATGGTTTTGGTGATTGAACAGTTCAGATTCCAACAAAGCAGAGTGCATATGTGCAAACACTCACACAACGCTAAGCTCCAAAGACTCCCAAACCCAAATGACATCAAGATTTTCTTTAATTATTGTATTTTTAAACCCTTGATTTTCTTGTGGTGGGGGCCTCAGAACCATTGGAGACCTTGGGGGGTGGAGGGGTGCCAAAGACAATTGTGGCCTGGGTATATTTGCCAGCTGGACTATGAGATTTACTTTTGGTTCTCAATTCTTTTTTTCTCTTCTCCTTGCAGATCCTGCTTTCTGGCTGGCTGGGCTCTACAAATGCCCACCCTTATGAACTGCAGACCTGGATGGTGCTAGGGTGTCAGTCCCTGAAACTGAGAGGGCTAGTGCAACAGCAAGCAGCAATTTGATATATCAGGAAGCCTGCATTTTCACAAACTGCACCCACTAGCCACAATTCCTATTGAACTTTGAAAGACCAGTTTTGCTCCTGTTTACACCCATTCAGCTTTAACAGCTACTGCTGATTTATATGAGGAATACGGTTTGGAATCTGGGATTCATTTCCTATTCTAAAGAAATGAAAAAAGAAAAACATACTTTGAATCCAGTTATCTTGCAGGCATTTTTTTCCCTTCAATGCCGCAGCCTCCTCTGCTCTTTCTGCCTATTTCCAATTTTCAGATGAACTGCTGAGATACTGAAATTCAAACTACATGAATACACATCATACAAAACAATCACAAAGGCTGTGTTGCTTCAATATCTTCCTACCTATCCTTCAAAGCAATCTCCTCTGGTTGCTTGATGCAGCAAAGAATATCTTGCAAATACGACTGAAATTCCACCCAGAAATGGGTAGGTGCTGCAGAGCCAGTCCCCGAGGCTGCTGCCTACCATGAAGATGTGCAAAGCTGTCTTGAATTCTACCTCCCAAACTGCCAGCACAAAGCACCAAGAACCACCCTTTGAAAAGAGCTGAGAATACCAAGTGTAATGTGAAAGGTGTTGATTTCCTCCACTATCTACCAACTGCATACAGAAAAGGGAGTCACAAGAGTATTTTGAATCACACAGGCATTCACCATGGAGAAGAGTAAAAAACAAAACTCTTTTTATGTAATAAACATGAGGCACCATCAGCAGCAGAGAATTGAGAGAAATGGCTAATGCAACAGTTACAGTTGCATTACAGTTACTAATAGGTAATAATCACACAAAGGTTCAGGAGAAACTGAAGCTGAAGGACATGAGTTCCTAACTGTAATCTCATTAACATGAGCTACCTCACAAAGAACTGAAAGGAAACATGCAGACCTCACTCAGAACAAGACATGAGATACCATAGGAGGGCTCTCTGAAAATTCCCATATCCTTGCAAAAGACTGTCTAAGGCCACTTTGTAATCAATGCCATGTCCTTTCTTAGTTCTTTATTTTTCTCATGAGTTAGCTCCTATAATATCCAAAGCAAAACAGATCCACTACTCAGACAAGACAGATTCTGTCCTATACACTTGTTTTATCTTTAGTGACCAGAGCTGGCTAGACAGCTAGAAACCAGGTGGGTTTTCACAATCCTCTTAGAGAGTGGGAAGGTAAAGACTTACTGGAAGGAAAAGCATAGATGAGCATTGCACAGTACAGTATGTGCACCTTCCCCCCACCCCTTGTTGTCCCCAGTGACTTTTCAGATCTTGATCTATTCACAGCACACAGTAGGCAAAACACTTGGAACCTGTGGTCTTCTTTGGAGACTTGGTCTTATTCTTCATCCAATTTAACATGTTCTTCTGTAAGCCTTACTGACAGTACCCCAGTTTCACAATGCTTCAGTCACTCCTCCCAGAAAGAAGGAAAATACTTTATCATCTGGATATGCTACAAACATCAAATGAGGAACAGCTAGCACAAACAAAAGCAGAAGCATGCTACAGATGTGCTTGTCCAAATTATTTGGCAAACATCAAGTACACTAGGAAAGAACAGATAGATGAGAAAAAAAAGTAAAATTATTTCCTCATGAACATTACTCTCAATAAATAACTTGACTCACTCTGCTAAGAATAATTTGACTGGAACACAATTCTATGGTACTTAAACTCTTTAAAACTTTTATTTTTTTAATTGATCTTCATGCACAACTTCTGTCGGAATTTGTTTCTCTGGATTAAGGGAGCAAAATTATACTGTAGTGTTGCACTAGTAAGCAGCAAACTTCATATTTGCTCACCGTTTATCTTGCATGCCTCCTCCTTCTTTTAGATTTCTTCACTGGTATGTAATATACTTCTGTGCACACTGAAATCCTAAACTGCAACTGTAAGGTAAGATATAAAATGCCCAATAAGCATATAAGCAGGACATTAACTACCATATCAGAATTTGCTTGCCAGCCTCCTACCACTCAACATGAGAGCTGAGCTCAAAAGAAGACATCCCCTCCTTTTTCCTTTTCCCCAACTCTATACAGCTTCAACATGCACAGTTTGACTTGCAGAACTTTTTAGCTCATCCAACTGGATCACAAAGCTATGGGTACCAGTAGAGGATTAAATAACCTAGCAAGAATCAGGTGGTTGCATGCCTCTTCAGAGCAAAGCACCAAATGGCAAGACTAGCCTTAAGAACACGAGCAGGATTTGGACACGCAGGTTCCATCAGCAGCCAGCACACCCTATCTACAACTGCTATTTAGAAAGCAGATTTCCCTACCATCTTCTGGGTCTTTTTCTCTTCCTCCCCTGAGACCTGTTGTCAGAGGAAGGGAGTTCAGAGCTTCTTTCTCTCAACCAGTGGGTCAGTTTCACAGTTACATTAATGGGAATTGCAGGTGTACTTCAGACCAAACGTTAATTTCTTCAAACAGCAGAAAAAAGGCTACATGCACTTGGGGAGGAAGAATATACATCTGTTTGTGCAATCCTAGCTTTCAAGGGGAAATGTCCAGTGGAGCAGTGGAGAAAGAAGGAATGATAGGGGAAATTAAATTAAAATTCAGGAAAAAGAATATTAGTAACAGAAGGGAAATTTTACCTGTGATGCTGGCCAAAATGCTTTCAAGATGCTGAGTGAGGATACACAAGTGTACAGGAAGCACAGCAGACTCTCCAAATATGATGCTGAGTTGGGGGGTTCTGGGGAAATTGTCCTGCTTATACAGTCTAAGAGAACGTAGCTGCTCAGCCCGGCTCTGACCTCAGTGGCTGTCTCATCCCTTGTTTCTCTGGGTTGGCAGGAGCTCATCACAGAGCCTGGCAGGACAGCCCTTCAGGCATTCCTGCAGTATCTCTTAGCACTTCTGCCAAATGGCCTGGGGCATGTTCAAAGGCACTGTGAGCGAAGAGAGGAAGCAGAGCAACACTCTGAATGACATTGAATGACCATGGTCTGGTAAGATTTTCCTAGGTAATCTGTGACGAAGAACATGGGAGGTTGCTTCCACTTACAGTCCAAGCTAATTGCTCAGACCTACAAAACTGATCCCCCAAGCCCAAACTGACCTCCACCAGCCTCACAGAGGGCAATCACTCTGTACAGTCATCTCCAGAACACAATGACTGAGAGCTGCACATTTCCTGTTCTCATCTTCTTATGCTTCCTGTCCCATCCAGGCTGACTTCCCACTTTGGTGGAGGAAATGGTATTTATCATAGCACCATAGAGAACACAGAACAGAGAGATCCAACCTGGCAAGTGCCTTTTGACACCAAGAGAATTACACCACAGGATCTCAGGCATGCTTCCACTACTCCTGTCCCTGTAACGATGCTCTTCTACATCATCTCAGAGTCTTACTTTTACCTTGGCTCTGGCTCAATCACTACTTCTTAAGCTCTTCACTACAGGGTTGGACTTCTCACCCAGCGTGCTCTGCCCTTCGATCCACTCTGCCTAGCTGTTCACTCCAGAAGATTGATCAGATCACATAGAAGGAACTGTTGTCCCAGTTGGCCGTTGTACTTGGCCAGCATCAGTTCTCACTCTGCCCCAGGTTCTTGAGAGCTGTCTTCCTTCATTATCCTTTCCTGTCCCACTTATTTTCCATTCCAAACACTGTGATCCTGTACTCAAAGAGCTTATAGAAGCTTTCTGCTGTGCATTGCAGCTCAGCTCTATTTCCAGGTATCTTACCAGTACCTTGTATAGTGGCATTAAAACATCCCTATCACCACAGGAAATCTCCCTATCTCCACCCGCCTAATACACCTGGCCTGTATTTGCATTGGCAGAGTACAGCCATCCTATGACCACCAATCTTTGAACATCCAAGGCTGCACTACTGAGTTTCAATTCATTAAAAAAAAAAAAAAAAAAATTTGCAAAGCCCCAGCCACACATAAATAACTGTATAAAAATTGTTTTCCCACTCCTTTTTCATTACTTCCCGTAAGTGTCGGGGTGGCAACGTTTCTGATATGGACACCAACTTGGCAAATTTCACACCACACGTTTCTCTTAGGCCAGCACAGGGCTGCATGATGTTAAGAGCGTCCAGCCAGACCACTGACAGGAGGAAAATAATTCCTCTTGTTAACAATAACCTTCCAAGCTAGTGTGCTTGCAAAGCATACCAAGTGCTAGCAGCTTTTCTTTACTTCATTGATTTTCCCAAGTCATTGTCAGAATGTCAGTAATAGGTTCATTTGTCTTACAACAAAGAGATGATGAACACTTCCACCAAGAAACTGCAAAGGAGAACATGGGAGTAGTGTGATATAAATGACAAATCAGCTTGGGGCACAGGTCATGCTGCACAACATTGTTCTCCCCTCTGTGCTGTTATAAACTGAGATTTAATTAAGCTCACTCTAATCTGACATATGGACACTGCCCATCTTGTGGCTCAACAGGATCTGTTTTTGAAGATCTCACAGACTTATCACTTAGCTCTGCCTAGTTCAGCTCCCTGCAGACCATTTGCTTTTACCTAGACAAGCTCCATTACTTTTATTCACCACACTTATCTGTGCTGATCAGTACTGTCTTTAGCACCATTCATTCATATCAGAGAGAAAAATGCTCTAGCACGTTGAGGGACAACCATGTGGAGCTAACACAGTCCTATGGTAGATGCCTCTGATTCTGGAATAACATATCAGTGCTCTGTTCCACCTGGGCATTATCTGAAGTCACTGTTCTACAATTTTTGCCGATTTCCATCTTTCCTCCTATCCCTAAGTGGCTGTGCTAGCAGAAGAGAGGTGCCTCTTGACCAAAATTCTTGCTTACAATGGAAAAAACAGTAAAAGCACATGTTCATAGAAATGACATCTTATATTCTCAAGTAAAGAGAGAAAGTTTACTGGAGTTTACTGTCAACAAGACCCAATATAAATAATGCTGTAACAACAATTGTTCCTGTCACTATATTGTAGTCTCTCTAAGACCTAGATCATTGAAAATGTGGGATTTGTATGGCACCAACCACATCTAGCCATGCTTCACTCCATGTATATCTCATGGTTTGCTCCCCTATATTGACATCCTAATGAAAAGTTTTCAAAGTATTCTTTGTCCATTTCTCTTATGTGATAGTAGCAAACACAAATCATAACAAACTCTGCTGTTTATCTCAAAATCCAGAAGAAACAGGGGTATGTCCAGAGTAAGAGGCCCCGAGTTCATGGAATTCAGCAGTAGCTAGACCATCTGTGCTATTCTCTTCCCGTGGTCATGTTTAATGCTTTTCTGAAACTACACCTGCATGCCAAACTGGATGGATTCACATCCTCATGACCGGAGAGAAGCACATTTTTAACACTCTCATGCACTCTTCCCTGGCTTGCTTTTGCTATTTGTAGTATCACTAAGGAAACCAAACGTGAGACTGGTGATCTTTATTCAACATGTGCCTTCCCCAGATGTGATCTCAGCTAACTTATGTATAATTTAACTCCAGCCCATTCTTTCCTATGCAAATACCTATGAAGTACATAAACAACAATAAGAGATAAAAAACAATAGCTGTGATTCCAAGTAGATTTTTATGTCCAGTACGTGAAGAGCTACAGTGACCTCTAATGGCAGCCTGCCAAGCCTTTGGAACTGCAGTACCTGTGATGCTAAGCAGTGTGTTGTGTAATTGCTAAAAGTTAACAAAACCACCAACACTCACTGGATGGTCTCACAGCACTTTACAACAGTGGGATGTAATTACCTATCAGACATTGAGGGAGAGGGATGTGATGTGACTCACCTAAGATCATACACCTGGTCTGGAACAGCCATCAAGAAAACAGTTCAGGGCTCTGTAATCCAACCCAATGCTTTATCCAAGTAAACCTGACCACAAAGCACAGTGGATTAGGTACAAACACAGCCAATTCTGTCTTAAATCCGGGTTCTGCTCTACTCTTTCATGGCAGCCAATACTCTCATTTCAAAGCATTCACCTTAATTTCTGAATAAAATTAACTCCACATACTGCTCAGTATCAGTCAGTGGCTATGGAAAGGCAGAGGAAATTATGGAAAATCAGGGGAAAAAAACAAAACTTTTTACCTTTGATGCAAATTCCTCCAGGAGTGACTCTGGCCTGCTCCCTAATCTATGAGCCAACATGGGTATAGGATGAATTTTTCATGGCAAAGCAAACAGAATAGTATCAGCAGTTCTCTGACTTCAATTTTTTATGCATTTCTCCTAATTCAGCTGTATGCTGGGGATAGGTAACCTTCCCCAATTTGGGGGTGGAAAACAGGCAAGGATTCACACCCAAGGCCAAGCTCTGTGACCACCCACACAGATACAACTCATGCTCTGGATGCAGTTTGAAATTCAACTGATTCACGCAGGCGAGAAACACAAGGCATGTGGGGCAAAATCTTGCCTTAAATTCAGGCTGTCCCTCTACTCCCTCTGGCTCCAGCCATGTGGTGTAGCAAATATGAACTTACACTCAGAGTATGTTTCACAGAGAGTCACCGGAGGCCCAGTAAGCTGCTGGGCACCACCTTATTGGGGTGAGCCACTTCTGTGAAAGCTCTGGCATCTCAGCCAATGCAAAGTGGTAAGACTTAGCTTAGAATGCAACAAAGGAATTTTCACAAAGGCAGCAGGACCTCACCTGAAGGGAGAGCTGAGCACCTGCATCGAGACAATGACCGTGACTCAGATGACATATGGCAATTCCTTGAGCCACAGCAATGCAAGCTTTTATCCAAATCCAAGCAATTTTCCCATACTCAAAAGAAGCCAAAGCACAACAGGGTGCAGAGTTTAACATTTTTGCAGAACCTCAAATAGTAAGCCCACATTCCCCTCTCTCACTTGATAATGAAAAATAACATTCAGGTGCATCCTTTTATCAGAAAACTGCTATTTCTCTAATTGCTCCAACAGGAGAGTTTTAAAGTTTCATCCATTTGAACAGCTCCTGGAAGCATTAAATCTGTATTAATAAAGATTATTAGAAGATTTGCAATAACAAACCTTGGAAAGGATACTTTTTAGAAATTAACATCTTAACAAAAATAAGTTTTCAGCTGTTCATAGCTAATTTTGTGATTGCACACTACAGGATTTTTTGGACTTCAGAAGTAAACATAGTGCAGGCCATCATGTATAGGAGTAGATGGGACCTAAATCTGGCAATTCCTATGCAGGATAAAACTTCTCTATCATAGGAATTTCCATGATATCGAAGTACATGTGCAAGATCTTGAAAGGGAAATATAGGAGATTTACACAACTCGGAATCATTATTCCACCTCACAATATAAATCTGCTCTGCTCAGGTAAGTAATCAATGGGAAGAAAGCAAGCCTGACATTTCTGGTGACGTTTGGGTTCATAATGCTCATTCCGTAGCATACGCACATCCAAGCAGAGCTCAGACATACAGTCTCTTATGTCAAGCACTAAGAGAACTGTGATTTATACGTCAGATGCTTTCATCACAACACAAAGTTATGTGAAGTCATGAATTTTCTGGTGCCATGAATTGTCTGGTGCCAGTATTCAAAGCATATTCTAAATGGTATGGTGCACCTCATTGTTTATGTATATTCCTTAGTGCTTGCAGGAACTCAGCATCTAAAAGCTCCCAGTGAAATCCAGCCCTACCATACAGAGCGTGCCCGTCCTTCCTATGAGCCCATTCCCTGCTCAAAGGTGCATTTTAGACAAAGTTTTCTTAATCAAAATATTGCCATCACCGTTTAATCTACAAAAATCTGAATTCGGAAGTTTTAACAGATCTTACACCAAGTAATGAAAATAATGATGGCAGCAATCCCATCAGTTGGTAGTTCCAGCATCCATCCATGTCGCTCTCCAGTTTCCTCTAGCCCAGCAAATGGATGTACAGTGCAGTATGGTTTGAGTCAGTTCTCAGCCTTTGCTAGGAAGGGGCAGCAATACTGGCATAACATTTTTCAGGCAGTATCAGAACATACTTCAGTTGAAGATCTTGTTTTACATTGGCTGTATGAAAAGTTGGTGGGTCTTTTAGCAAACTGTTACTCTGAACAGCAGGTATGGCATAATTTAATCCCCTGGAAGCTCTGCCACACAGGTTCAGGTAGTGAACCCTATGTCACTGAGAAAGGACCTGTGACATTAAAAGTGCAGGAACACAAGCTTTTCAGAAGGGGGAAAAGCAATTTAGTTCAACAGCAACACAAGCAAAAATACCTATTCCACTTGACACTGTGTGCCCGGGGCAGCATGTATGATTCTATGATCACAAGGTCACTTAGTGAAAGACAACACTCAGAGAAGCCTCTCTGCCTTCCAGGTGTGCTCTAACTGCAGAGATTGTACACAAAGCAACACCTGCCCAGTTGACTTTATCCTTTCAGGTACTCTGTCCAAGACATGCAGGTACAATTTATGGGACACAGTCTAAGAAAACAAAGTACCTACAGATACTAAAGGTGGAAGCTGATTTCCCTCTGTTTCTCTTATTACAGAGACAAGTCCATCTAATTTCTCCCACATCTTATTCAACAGGTCTGGCTGACACTTGCATCACTTGTAGGTACCTGCAGCCAAAGAGGTGCGTCAGATTTGTATTCTTCCATGGCTATCAATAGGCATACAATCATTTTCACATCAGCGAGGTTGACTAAACGCTCTTGGTAACTTCTGGTTTGTGTGTGAGTTGATGGTACTTTGACACTTCCAGGCGGTACTAAATACCTCAGATAATTGGGCCAATAGCCAGGTCACAGATCTGGCACAGGGAAAATAATAAGCAGTGTATCTCCTTGTTACCACAGCAACTTGAAAAACACAGTGAAAACAGTGCATATCCCTGCAGAATTACTGAGGATCAACAGACACACACTTTTGAAATATTGAAACAAATATTATAATGATGCTTCTGAAGAATAAATCGCAGAATAAATCCTACTTTATGCAGACATGAATGTCAGGAAGCCAGATGTTGTCTATTGATACTGAAACTTCCTATAATCCCCTAAAATCTGTTGGATAGCATACAGAGAACTGATTGTACCAAAGCTTAAAGGAACAAGAACAGCACTGAGAGTTACACAACTAAACATGGGGAAATACCGATTGCATTTCGCAACTTATTCTTAATCAAGCTTTTATGCTTTTTTTTTTTAAACAGGAATATGTACTTACTTCTGTGGATTGTACGGTAAAGACATCTCGCCATCTTAGTGGGCTTGATTTGAAGTTGGGTTAAGAGAAAGAATTCCATTAACTTTGGTGAGCTTTCACTCAGGGCTTCAGACAAGACCACAGTTGACCCAAGGGAGTCAATGAATCCTTTCTAGCTGAAGTCAAAAGCGGATCAAAAGGTTTGATAACCTCTTTGACTGCTCATCTCATGATTCAGACTTAAGGGACACTACCTGTGGTGGAAGACCAGTCTTGCAGCCTCTGCATTCACATGAGATATTGCACAAACTCTCATAGGATCTAGTGGGTATTCTAGTGCTGATATCTGTCCTATCTATTATCCTTTATAGAAAATTATTTTTCCATTAAATATATATATATTTTTTTTAATGCCTATTGAAGCTTGAAGCTCTATGATAAAAAAAACCCACCAAAAACGTTCTTGGCTAGTATTGTAGACCTCCCTCTGGTACCTATAATGGGAAACCAAAGATTCAGACTCTTAATTAAGAATGCTTTTTATTTTTCCCTTTGGTCTTCCAGTACTGGCCCTATTCCATAGAATTTAGCAATAATCAGAAGAGGCTACTTCACAAGGAATCACGTTCCTCAGTTTAAAAATAAAATAAGGATAACTACTTATAGAGAAAGCCTCTTAAAACTAGAGATGTGTTTTATTAATATTGACACAGTATCAGATTGTATTTTCCTGCATTAGAGGTACGAGAAAATATTTGAAGACTATAAAAAAGAGCAGGTTAAATTTATGCAGGTCCATATTATTAGGTATGAAAAAAACCCACCTCCATTTTTCTTCATGTGAAGGTGTTATTATCCACTCTCCAAACAGGTTATCCCTACTTAACCACATTCGTAGAGTTTGCATCATGATAGATATGGCTTTGTCATATAATGCCAAGACTGAAAGGTTGTTGAATGTCTTGAGGTAGAAACTCTTATGCAGAAAATCTGAAATTAATATGCACCCCAGTAAGTTCATCACAATGGCTGCAAAGCAGAATCTATAAACTAACCCTTGAAGACAAAACATGTAATCATAGTTAAAAAGTACAGTAAGACAAGAGTGCCTATGGTCAGAACCAAAGTGACAATGGATATTGCAAGACCCTCTTGGGTCTGCTGGAAATTGCAGTTAGACACAAGACGGCTATTTTCACATACTCTTTGCCGCTTCACGCTGGTGAATCCACTCCAACCTCTCCAGATCCTTCCCAGAGGCTAACAGAAGAGGACAGAGGTCCCTGACTTATGGGAAGAAAACCACTAAGAGATAATTGAAACGCCCAAAATCAAACACAGAGTCTGCAGCAGAGCCAAAGCCACTGAAACATTGTCAGGTGCATATTGAAAAACTGCAGTTGTGTTTCCTGCTGGAGAGCTTCTCATCAGAAACCAGTGATCTAAGAGGAACATAAATGCCACACACTGTTAACAAGGTCTGCTCCCATCATAAACATATATTTATCTAATCATCCTCACTCTCAGACCTGGAGTTTTTCATTGTAAGTTGCTAACATGTCACAACAATCACCTGGATTGATGCCAAAGAAAGTGTTGCTTGTGATTGCTGTGAATAGCTCAAAGCTCTGCCTTGCTTTTTCTTTTATTTTTGTTTTTCAAAAATATCCTTTACATGTAGCTCATGCCTTAGACTTAGCCATTCAGTAAGAAAATATGCTCAAATGAGTTTACTTGAAGATATGAAATTAAATTCCTTTTTAATTTAACTGTAGTGATTCTTTAAGCAAAATAGCAGAGGGGAAAAAACATAAAATTCTTTCATTTGTTTTTGCAACTGATGAAAACTGTGGCAACAATCACACATCTCAGGGGTGTAAATCTGAGACAGGTCTTGTTTTCTGCAGAAATGCCTGGGAATGGAGAGTGCCTGGTACACAACATCATTCAGGAAGAAAGCCAGGACAGGGTTTCACTCTGGACTTCCAGCAAGACTCTATTTCTTCCCATTGGCGCTGAAGAAAGTTCTGAGCCTCCAAACACTCTGTTGCATCCAAGAACCTCAGCCACACAGCATCACCCCCACCTCTGATGATCAGAGCTTCCTCATCAGCAAGAACCTGCCAGTAAAGCTCACTGTCATAAGTTAACCTAAGAATGCAAAAGAACAGGAGATGCTCAACACATCAGGTTTTCTTACAACAAAAGAAAATAAACCTGATTGAGAATAAAGGGGGATCACTGTGACCAACAGAAAGAGTTCAAGTTGGCACAACAGGCACAAAGAACAGCTTCATACAATAGAGAATAACAGAGTTTTCCCCAAAGATGAGAGAAGTCCCTGGAGCCAGACCTAGCCAAGCCACCATCTCAAAGTGAAGTCCCTGAACCTCTCACTCAGAAAGAGGACATCTAATTTTAGGCAGCACATCATAGGGACCAGGTAACTGGTTATGGACCAGCTCAACCCAGCACTTTCCTTTTCCATTTCTTTCCTTTGCCTTTCACCTGTGGGCAGAGAGAGAAACCTAAACCCTCCAGCCACCTTAATCTTACTGATCCGGTGAAGTACTCCATCACTTCCAAGCACTAGCAGATTTAATGAGCAAAGCAGCACCAGCCCTCCTGTGTGATAAGAGCCCTTTCCACATAAACATTTTCCAAGACTGATTTTTCCATTAGGTTCTTGATGCTTTGGCATGAATTTTTCTGACTTACATAGAGTGAAATGCAAAGCACGCTGCCTCTTAAGGAAGAAAAAGATTTTGCATGCAACCCAAAGCATTATTGTTGCAAAGTGGTGGTGGCCATACATGAATGTACCTGTATGCATGCATGTTGCAAAACAAAACAAACCAAAACAAAAACCAACAAAAACCAAAACAAACAAAAAAAAACAACTGAGATCACAAGGGCAAATAATTACTTTGTGTTGTCACCTTTCAGTAAAGAGAGTGGGAATTGCCAGATCTGATCAGTTCAACAGCTAATTTCAGCCACAACTAGCAAGCTGGGGCAGGGGCTTCCATTGTGTACAGTGAATCACTACCAGCCTAAAGCTATTTCTTCCATTAGTTGAAGGAAAGCTGAAGAACAAGAGTTTATTTCCCTTCTGTTTTTCATTTTCTCTTTGTGGTTAGCCTTGAAAAAACTAATAAACATTTAGCATGTCTACCACATAATTTTGTGTTTGCCTGTACATACAGTAGCTGTAGGGAGTAAACACTATCACTCACAACAACAGACCTTAAATTAAACAAACAGTCATTTGTCTGCACTAAAGAAATTACTTTTTCCTCTGGTGACAATGAACAGGAAAATATGTTTGCTAAAATATATGTGTGCTTTTATATGCAAATTCAATAGAGGGTGAAAATCTTTCCACAATTAATTCATTCTAGATATTCTCCAGTTTTCAAGAATACCCCATATCCTCTCCTCTTACAGCAAGTCCAGCCATGCAGCAGGAGGCTCCTGGAATTACACCAGCCTATTTCTGATCACTTCACACATATTGATTCTGATACTCTCTTAAATTATTAAGATGCTGCTATTTTTAAGTAGCCTATAGATCTAATGCCATCATAACAGCCTGCCATTCAAGTGATCTATGTTTAAGCCAATTACCAGCCAAAAGCCCAGGACACAGTTTCCCTCAGCTTAATAAACTTTCTTCTTTCCAGAATTTCTCTTCTTCCATCACTCATAAGCCTAAATAATATGCAACAGTTTGGATTAAGCTGCCTTTGTGTGACAGTCCTGAGGTGATCTGTCAAAGAGCAGCATCTCCCTTTGTGCAGCAGGTTCTTAATGAGGTTTCAGAAGGGCTTTATAACCAATCAGCCCTTATAAACACTCCTCAATGAGCTGCTTTTCAAATAAACACTTGTACTTATTCGGTTAGGAAGATACAGAGCTGCATCAGTCATTTAAGCAGTTGCAAAGAGAGATGAGGGCACTTAAACACTGCCTCAGCCAGAGTTGGCAGCAGGCTTACGAAAAGGAACACCAGACAAACTGTGGAGTGTGGGACTGAGGACTCTGTAAGGTACAGAAGCCTGAACAAGGACAAGCCCAGCATGTGAGCTCATGAAGGGATGTCACTTGGCCAAGATGTTGCCATCATCTCCAGTTCCTAGGGAAGATGTGCTGCATACATATGGGCTGCAGAATATTTTGAGGTTTTTGTGTGGAGAAAGGGACCGGCACAGAAGATGTATAATGAGATACAGAACAATTTGTTCTAGAGCCCTGATTTGTGTCCACAGCATCTCGTTAGGGGACTTGGGTGAAATTACAGCTTTGCTGACGTCAATGACAAAACTCCCACTATTGTTCACCTAGGCCAGGATTCCCCCACAAGCGTTTCTGGTGCATGAGAAAAACTTAGTAATTGCACAGGTGAGTCCCCCCTCTGATCTGCAGCAGATAGTCACACATGGTGTGACATAACCCTTTGCTAGCTGCTCTATGTGCAAGAGGCTGAGGTGTGAGGCTAAACCACATGATGGAGCATCAAAGGACACTGGTAAAGCACGTGTGCACAAAAAAAAAAAAAAAAAATGCTACTGTTGCTGCTATTGTGGGGATGGCAAGCTCTAGGGCTGGTTAGGGCAGAAAGCTGAACAAAGTCCAGTGCCAGATGAAAGAAAAATCACGCCAAAAGCAGTTTGTTTGAATAAACATGGGATGAGCATCAGAACTTCATGGAGCATGTAGGAAAGATTTTTGTCTTCAAAACCAAACAAAACACTAAACCCAGTATTCTCTGTATTCCACACACTTGGAAGAACTAGCATCCAAACACTTCCCCAGTAAATGTGCTACCACTCTCACCACTCTGCTGAGCAATACCAACCCTCTAAAGCACCTAAACACCTTCATCTGATCTTGCACACTCCTGCGATCATCAAGGATACAGGTGCCAAAGTAATGAACCTTGATAGTTCTACACTGTGCAGTGCTGCACTGCTCTCATGGAAGGGGGAGATGCCCAGTAGAAAACTGGCTGACTCCTGGCCAGATTAGAAGTACTGAACCTAAAGACCCAAGTCTTAACACCTTAGGGCTTGGCTTACTTGAACAGCACTACCAGAAAAAAAACCCCAAATTATTAGACCAAGTTCCTCTTCCTTGTGTAGTGAGCAGCACAGGGATGGCACATGGAAACTGGGGCATGTAGCTGGTGCCCAAGTAAGAGAGGTTCTACCATCACCAGAAGCAAAAACAGAAGACTGGCAGCAGACATGTGCCAGGGTTTATTTGCCTGGGCAAAGCACTGTGGCAGTGTGGCCATTATTCTTTCAGACTTTGGCTGTATCTCCACACACTGCTGAGTACCTGCTGATTTGGGCAGCTGCAGACACTAATCCAGATGTCTTTATTCTGTGAGCCATGGTAGAGAGTAGACAACTTCCTTTAGGAAGTTAGACCAACAAGCCAGAATCCCTCAAGCAACTTTGAAAACAAACCTGCTTCAGTTTCCCTGGCTGTAACATTAACAGCATTTGTCTGCTACTATGTGTTTCAAAATCTAAAGGTATTGATGAAAAAAGCAACATGAACATTAACACCCATTTGCAACACTTTACTTTTAGAGTAAAACACTATAACAATCTGAGTATAATTATAGAAACTGGTGGTTGCAAATAGTGTTGCACATTCAAATAGTGTTGCACATGCAAATAGTGTTGCAAATAAGTATGCAATAAAGCATTTGCACCCAGACCCAGTGCTCATACGCCATCGTTCACTGGAGCTGGATAGAGGCAGTCTTAATTACTGGTTAGATTAGATGGTCTGCAGGTGCCTAACTTGCCAAGAAGTTAGTAAATGCTTTGTGTTACCAAAACTGTTACAAGTGACACACCTTAGGACAGACTATTACCACACAGAGACAAGGCGAATTAACCCACAGCTGTAACTACTATTCCATTCTGGAGTAGATTGTCTAGAAAGGAAGCAGGAAAACAGGGCTGGATATTTAACCAGTCCCTAGTCAGATGTATCTACAAGGCAAAACTTCTAACATGTTGTTTGCAGGGTTAAAGCCAGAGTCCTTGCCACGGCTAATGCTGACCATTGCTCTGCCTTAGCACACAACAGATTTATGCCCTTGCTTCAGTTTCCCTCACATGAGATGGCTAACAACAAATGAAACTTGTTATTGAAAAAACAACAATGCATGCATTGAGCTATTCCCCGATTTTTATGCAGAATTTAACACTGACTGTGTGTAAAGACTGTATCTGAAATCAGTCCCCAAAACAAACCTACATGTTTCTGCAACACGTGATTCCCTGCCTGGAATTTTACTTTAGCATTTATATGCCTGCAAAATGACAAGTCAAGCACATAAATTGGGAAGGGTTGCAAAACTCTACTAAAGTTTGACCCGTATTTTATATCACTGCAAAAATACTGTACACATTAAATGTAAGTCCTGAAGGATGTTCTCCCTACAGGAGATACTGAACAATGATCCAGCTCCAACTACTGACCACATTTTACAGAATTTAAGCCTGTGTTTACCCTGGGCAGCTCTCAACAGACAATCCTGTGTGGCTTTCACTACTCAGCTCTCTCTCCACCCTTTTCACACACACACATGCTCTTTACCGTGGAACTGCACAGCAAATTTCACCCCCTGGATTTCCACTTGCAGAGTTATAATCTGAGATCACTTTAGAAAAATATACAAAGGAATTAAACTCTGGACTTAGTGGGCTGCTCCAGGAGTATTTCTTTCCTGACAGCTTCCTGTAAAGTAACTGAAAACCCAGGATAACTGTGTCTTGTATTGTCATGCTAGAATGTGCCAGATTTAAATATTACTGCACATGGCCCCGGTGGCTGGGGGATGGTGAATCTTGGGGCACAGCATTCAGTTTGGAATCTGATGGGCAAATGCACCTGAACTCGTTTGCTAGTGCCAAGGTCTCTACAACCCTCTTTGGGATTACAGAGCTCCTGCACTCCTAATTCCCAAATGACATCAATCAGAAATACACAGGCCTTGCTACTCTGCTGCCATCAGAAGGAATGCAGGAAGGGCAATCAGCGGGAGTGGGGGGAGGGGCCTCTTGCCCCTTCCATCAGACAGTTCTCCTGCTAAACTGATATCTTACTTCACTGCAGTTCTGCTGCTCTGAAAGCCCTGGTCATGTGTTAAAAAGTAGTCAAAAGTAATTTAAAAGAACAGGCAAAAATTAATGCAACAAGCGTGCTTGATAGATAGCACACTGCGGTGAAAACAGCAGGAAAGAGGGTCGACAGCAATTAGACTTCCAGCTTCCAAAAACATTTATTCTTCCCTCCTAGATTAAACAATAACATTTTGTAGCACTCCAGGAACACAGCTTCAGTTTTCCAAGGTTGTTACCATGTCTGCTAGCAGTCACATGTGGTATTTCAGTCATTTCTGTTGATACTCAATGATCCAGCATCACAGAGCCTGCTTCCAGGAAACATGTGTTTCTGTCTCTCTAACTGTCCGCAAATTAAAATGGGGTCCCAGAACAAAAGAAACCTGATCTGTGAGGAAATTCAGATCCAGATTTGGATTCAGGTCCAAATGTCACATCTGGTTTAAAATAATTAAAATTTTTTTGTTTTAAAATCACATGCACATTCCACACACAGAGCTCTGCACTCCCCTGGGATTCTGCACCATGGACTAGAATCTATTTTACCATTAGCTGACAGTCTTCCCGGATAATGAATTTTCTATTCATGTTTTTCTTTACCCACAACTCTTTGAAAGAAAAGGGTGTGTGTGGTACTGGGGGAACCAGGAAAGTCATGGGGGCATTTATACACTATATTAAGGACTTCCCCCCCACCCTCCATGTGCTGCTGCAGGGGTCTAAGCCTGTGCTTTCATAGCTCTTGAAGGGGTTTCTCTCCACCGAACTGCCAGGCTTGATCATTCTTATTAATCTTCCTCCGACACAGAAGAGACAAAGGTTTGAAACCCACTCGCTCCTGGCAATGACCTGCGGGCGGCTACGGCTGACGAGCTCCCTGCGGGGCGAGCCCAAGTCGTGCCGCAAGATGGGGCTCTCGCCGCACGGACAGGGGAAGCCTTCCCAAGGGACGCACAGCCGCTGGTGACAAGACATAACAGCGCTGAGGGTCACATCCCACCTAGGCAGACAGACTGCCCCGAGGCACCTTTAAAACTGCCCGAGAAAGCAAAGAGAGAAGGCACTGCTTTCTGCACGCCAACCGCGTGGTCTCGCTGCCCACGAAATAAGAACCCAGGGTCGAGCTGCAGATGGGAGACCAACAAATGCCAGTTTTCCTCCTGTAATTGTACCAGGAAGGCAAGATTCACCTAGGGGGTGAAGGAGATGGGAAATGGCTTCTGAAACTGAGACCTTCCATCTGAGCTCCTGGCAGAAGATGGGATGCTGAGCAGGCTCGAGGTGTGCGCTTGAGTCAGCGAGCCACAACATAAAGAGGATGAACCTTACACCTGGGTGTGTTTTGAAAGAAGGGTGTCTCACTTTAGAAACTAAAGCACACAGTAGCAGACCCTGGAGACAACCCTGGCTTGGTCAGTTGCAGTGGAGAGAGAAGGGGATCAAGACCTGCTTCGGCAAAAAAGAACTGTGGGCCTTACCCAACTAGGGAAAGCAGCTAGATCCAAAAGCTGCTTTTTGCATAAAGGAGAGAGCAGGATATGTCATGCTTTTCCCCATTTTAAAATGTCTTGGAAAAGCTGGAAGGATACATAAAGAGGAAAAATAAAATACTGTTAAACCCAGAAGGCTAGAGATGCATTTTCTTTGTGTGTCCCTGGGAGGTTGAGCACAGGACACTCCTCCTGTAGAAAAGAAATACAAGTAGAATGCATGGCAAATAGTTCCACAAGACAGAAGATCTCCAGATGAGATGTCTCCTGGCTTTTAAACAGGCTCCGCTCCTGCGGCAGAGGCAGGGCCACAAGAAACCCCTTTGTAAAGCAGTCACTTAAATTCCCTCTAGAGCCTGCTGTGAATAGCACCCATGCTCTGCAACCTGCTTCCTCCTGGGTGCACCACTGCTTCTCCTCTTGGTGACTGTTCACATTAAAAGTGCCTGCAGAGGAAGCTGATCAGAGGATTTGCTACCAGACCAAGCTGCGGTGCACCCAGCTCGATACATGCTCCTGCCCTGCTGGCTTCCAGACAGCACTCAGCTCAAGCATTTGCCTGCACAAGACTTGTGGTTTACTGACCACACAGCCATCCAAACAGCCCAGAGATCCAGGACTGCTCACAGAATGTGGAGTGCCACCTGGATTTAAATCCTGTGCATTGGTGATTTCATGTGAGAGTCCAGTCTTCATGTAACAGCTCCCCAGCTGTTACAGCAATGCACAGGAGAGGCATTAGAAGGCATCCTCCTACTTGATGAGATTCTGCACTGCTGAACAGACTAGGGAAGCTTTCCTCAGTGATTTCAGAGGTGCCTACAGATGTGTGCATCCACCCTTGACAGCCAGTAAGGGTATGGCTAGAGTAAAAGGAGATAGAGATCAAAGAGCCCTGCAAGAAACAGGAACACAAAAGAAGATTCATCAGGGAGAGACGGTATTTTCTCTCACATGAGGTTGAGCCAGTAGATGCCTCCCAAGGAGAGAGCGGAGGACTGATCAGGGTGCTCCTTTTCCCTTGGCAGAAGAGCAAATTCATCTGCTAATGAATAGAACCCTTAGAAAAGGCAAGGAATTCTTTTCCTCCCTACAGACATTCAGAGCAGAGAAGTTTTTGTTGTTGTTGTTGTTTTTTTCTTCTCCCCCCTCTTCAGGATTCTTTCATTTGTGATTTCTAATCATCATTCCACTCTTCTTTCCCCTCTTTTCTTCACTCCCCATTCGTGAGCTGCCCCCTGGGCTTGGCATTGCTCCAGACCCAATGAACTCCAGGAAGGTTTTTTTCCGTCTCCTTTCCCCACCACCACTACCTTCTCCTCCCTTTTCAAACTGAACTTGTGGACAAAATAAACGCTGGCACTAGGTCATTGTCCTTCCCCTCCCCATCAGAGGATTCTGAGAGAGGATTAAACTAATCTCATACATTGACTCGCTCCTGGGTGCTGGCCTGGACTCCTGCCATGCAACGAGATGGCATAAAGTGCAATGTCCCAGCAACATGTTTCTGCAGTAACTTCCTATGCAAAGGCAGCAAAAGGACCTGATAGCGGAGTGGGTGGTTCTATATTGTGCAATGTCAACACAGTCACCACATTTAACACATTGCATTGATTTAAAAGGGCGCGGGGGGGGGGGGGG
>VZTM01003418.1:522252-534221 GCA_013400555.1 Jacana jacana | reverse complement strand
GAAAAAAAAGAGCCTAGAAGCTTCAAAACGGAATGGACAGTCCACCCAAGCCAATTATTTAAGTGCTTCTGTGTTGGCTCATTTGTTAATTAATACTTAAGCAAAGAGTACCAGAAGTCATGGTGTGATGAGAGGGAGGTTACAAGGAGTGGGACTGCCTGGGATTTCTTGGACTCTCCTCCCATACACAGAATGATGAGTCCCTCAGTGACCTCCTCGGAGCCAGCAGCGCCTCCCTGCAGAGAGCCTGGCATCTGCCGATTCCAAGGGTTTTCCAAAGGAAGACAACCACTACTGCTGCTATTCAGCAGGTGGGGAAACTGAGGCACTGCAGGTTACAGTGCCTCCAACAAGCACACACTAGTAAACAAACTGGTTACTTTGGTGCTTTAGTGGCTGAAAATACCAGCTTAAGCAACTTTGCAGAGTTGCTGACAACTCTGCAAAGATACTGCTAAGGCTCAACTGCTTGGATGCATCTGATGAAATAAAGCTGCCAAGCTGTGTGTGCAGCTCCATCATCCCTCACTGACTTGCACAAAGCTACCCCTGGCCAAGGATGTCAGAACATTCAGTAGACATCAAGACTCCAACTCAGCAGAAGGCTAAAACGTGCATTTAAGTCCTAGGAGGAAACATGACTTGATTTTGATGTAGGACACTTTTTAAGTGCTGGATATTATTAACTGGTAAAATTAACCCAGCCTCAACACTTCAGAAGAGACAGGTAAGAATTAAAGACAGAAATGCACAGATGATTGAAGATCAGTAAATTGTTATGGGCTTTCTCAAACCATAATACACTAGGCAAGAAACTCAACATAAATTCCTCCTACAGTGTCAGGACATAAGGGAAAACAGTTAACATTAAGGATGTAAGGAGAGAAGGAGNCAGATTAGATGTGGTGTTGAGAGATCTAGTGTAGGGGGAACTTGTAGAGTAGGGCTGATGGTTGGACTTGATGATCCCAGGGGTCTCTTCCAACCTAAATGATTCTATGATTCTATGATTCTATGATCATAAGTTTGTTAGCAATAAGGAGTATATGTAATGAATTTCTGGCATGCAATGACATTCATTCAAGGATCAGAACACCAAGGTATATGGATATACATGAGCTATCATCAGATAGCTACAGTGGACGTGGTAACAACATAATCCATAGGGGCACAGACTGTGAGGAAGCTGCAGAGCTCTGGCAGGTAGGCTGTGCTGCGGCTCTGCTGCTGCTAAGCTAATAAGTAAAGCTCATCTGCACAGCCAAGTCATCCTGGTGGCTCCAAGTCAGCAACTGTGGCTATTCCTCAATCACAGATTATTTCTGCATCCTTCAGCAAGACATTTAACCTCTCTGTGCTACAGCTTCTCATTTCCAGGTGTAACTAATACAACAAGTACATCTTTATATTCCATTCACCACCACCCTTTGTGAACAAGCTGGCAAAAGGGGAAAGATTGCTGAGAAGAAATAAGTGGAGAAAAACGGAAGAGGCAAGATGTGACCAGAGGGTAAAACCCTTCCCGACCCATCTCAGACAGCAAGTGATAAGGGAACACATTCTATTCCTGCCTTAGACTCTCAGTTGATGACTGAACAGCTCCAAAACAAAACACAGATAGCAAACAATTCCAGTCACAAACACCCAAGCACAAATGTCTAGGTGGTTTGTCAGTGAGCAATTAAATCCTGTGCTGAATAAAAATGTTAAAAATGCATTGCATTGTGGCTTTAAATAGCCTCTTGTTGGAGAGAGTGGTCTCACTGCCAACTTGAGCTTGGGTAAACTCTGTTTTTGCCACTGCTGGGATTTCTCTGAATGTCCATCAGGCAGTTGCATCACACACTGAATAGTTTGGCATTACCTCATGCCTTAAGGGAAAGGCAGAAGAAAATGAACTAGCAGCCTGTTTTCTCTGTCTACTTATTTATTTACTTTGGTGAGGGGCTTCTTTATTTGCTTTTGTTTGTAGGGTATTTTTTGGTCCTTTCTGCTCCTGAGCTAAGGGTAACTTGAGTGCATGGTAATAAAAAAGGGTGGTGAGGAAAGTACTTTGGGAAGTATAAGTGGGGATGTGGAAGGCAGGGGAAAGAAGGAAAAACGTGAGTCAAAGGATTAAATCCAAATTCCAGTCTGGGACTTTTTAACGAAGAAGGAATACTGACTAGTTGAGCAAATTAAGCTTTTTCAAGGGGGTCTGGGGAAATGATTGGTTTCTATCCAAGCAGAAAATGTCATTCTTCCCCATCAGTACCAGTGAAAATAAGAGAGACAAAACACCTCCAACCCTGCTCTGAGAAATCTGAAAGGATGGGAGAGTAGACAAGGACAAACAAGCAATTAAAAAGAAATTGCTTCTCCCTCCCCCCCCAACCTTCTCTTTCTTCCCAAATGAAAGTGGAAAAAATTGATTAGGGGGTCAAAAAGAGGAAGAACCAAAGGACTGCATCATGTGCAGTGCCACGTGAAATGGCCACTCTGCTCCACTGGAGTGTGGGCAAAAATACTCTGCAGTGATGGGGCTGAAGACCCGCAGGAATGGACAAAAAACTTATTTCTCAACCTGTTTTGGTTGAACCTTTTTCCTACCTCTGAAACGTACTTTGACAGTTACAGTTTCTCTGCCTAAATAAACCATGTGAAGTCAATGAAAACTTAAAATACTTTCATATATGTTGTTACTGTCACATCAAGCCACAAGGCCAGCATTTTATTCTTCTTCCTCTACCATCTTTCTTGCTGTGGTTTCCCAGAGGGGCGGCTGCTGTCTCAGAGCTAGCACGCACTGGCCAGTAGCTAAAAGAACTGCTTACTATTTGTTACCTGGTGCCCTTCTAAGGCACAGAGCTACAGAGAATAGCTTTGTTAGCTGTTGCTGTAAGATTCACACAAGGGCTTCCCTTGGAGACTAAAGCATAGCAGCTACACAGGAGAGGCAGCATAATTCATGGGACACTAAGTACAAATATTACCTTTTCCACTAGTACAGGACTTTTTAAGGGAGTAAAAACTTTGCATCAAATCTAGGTTTGCTTGTATGTCCACTGGTCTGCAGCTTCAAAGGATTCCACGTTATACCCAAATCATCCGAGAATTCAGTATTGACTAAAACTAGAATATAAAGATTTGAGAAAAACAGGCTAATAAAAAGAAGTTTTATATGAAGCATAATGTTTGCTACATTGGATCAGAGTGAATACCTACATAAGCAGGTACCCGAGTCAACAGCAACCACAACATTGCTAGACAGAGCACACACATGTATGATCCTTCTCTCTTAAAATCTTCCAGTCTGCAACTACTTTCAGCTCAGAAAATTCCCAAGTCAGAAGGACGTTTTCTATAAACTGTAACCCTGGCTGGATTTCTCTCTCCCAAGCTTCTCCAGTCTTCTGTTAAACACATGTAAAAGTTAAACCTCTACAACATCTTTTGGCAAGGAGACCCCGAGCCTCTAATATGTAAGGTCTTTCAGGTGCTATCTATGATGCCAGGTAGTGATGTTTATAATCATTTGGTGGTTCGTATGGCCAGCAGTACAAAATTCTCAGTACATCTTTGTTGAAAATAGTCCTTAACACTTTACATGTGAGAAAATGCAGCAGAGATGATTCCAATGTCCAGACTGTCTCATTCAATGAGATAGTAGGAGATAGTAGGCAGCTCAGCTAAGTAAAAGAGAATACCAGAGGCTCAGGGCATATTTTACTTGAGGAGCTGGAAATCCTCTCCAGACATCCAATAATTTCCACTTCACACTAAAATATATGCCTAAACAGAGCCTGGGTGATGATATCCATACAACCAAGACGACTGTGAAGCTTTCAGCAAAATACTATGTGAAATCGTATCAAACCCACCAGACTTCTAGAGAAGCTTGAAGTCAGCATGTTTGTAAGTGTCTGCTAGAGGTCAGCACATTTCTAAGGAAACCTGAAAGTATCATTGATTTGAAATACAACCACCCAGAAGGTTGATGAAAATGAGAAAGACATTAAGACATTCTGTCAAGCTCCACTTCAATATTTCAAACTCATGTGTGAATCCAAAAATGAAGTGACAAATTTGTTGTGAGAAACACATGGGTAACAAAGAGAAAAGTCAGAGGAATTTCTACAAAGTGTGAAGGATGTTTCCAGCATGCCTCCTGTTTGACACACACAACCAGAAAAGCTCGCTATAGTAATTTAAACTGAGCCAGAAGACCCACAACTAGCAACAGGGCCCCATCCTTCTGACCCTTATTTCACCACACACACTCTACAGACTCTGGTGCTGGAAGATTTATCCTGGGAAATTCCTCAGACGCAAGACGTTACTGACACCAAATGTTTAGAGGAGTTCTTGCATAGAGTGAAATGAGAATGTATTTTTATATTAGGCAAAGAAAACACTTAAAGAGATCAAACTGCCCGCGTATCAGAGAACAGGCTGAGCTCTCAGTACCTCCAGTTGGAACTTCTCTTGAGGATGTTTGAAATATTTTTGTTTGTTTGTTTTGCATTCTTAATTATAATATTTGTTATTGATCTTTGCTGGAGTTAATGCATTTATCACCTGAGATATTCACCCTGTACTTTATTGATTTATACAATTAAATTATGTCATTATATACAAGTAGCTTCCTAATCCATTTGTAACTGCCATGCAGACATTCCTGGGCAGGTTTGGGGAGAGGTTGGGCAGTCAGTCCACACTTGGCTTTCATTTTGCCTTCCACTCAGATAGGCCAGTTCCAGTAACGCAGAGGTCCTGGGTAACCCAGAAAAATTATGCTTCACTATGTCCCAGGCTTTGACTGGTACTACGGCAACAGCTAAGCCTGGCTGGGACATTTTCATTATACTTTCAGAGCCTGAAAACAAACAAATTTGTACAACGCACATAAACAGCCTTTTCTAATCTCTTTTAATGGCACTCTGAAGACCAGACCGTCAATTGTCCACTGTGTTCTCAACAATTTGCTAATGATAATTAAAGATGCCCAAAGTTTGCCAACTATTTCAGCACTCTATTTAACCAAGAAGATAAGGGTTCGGGAGGAAAGCAGACAAAATGAACTTGAGCCAAGAAGGAGGTGTTACCTATGGAGGAGCCCATGAGGACATAAAGATAGCAAAGGCAGAATAAAACCTTCGCTAAACTGTACAACAGATAGAGATATGATGCCAAAACCCTGGAACAAGATTACAAAAGCAGGAGAGTGAGTGGATTCTTTTTTTCCTTTCTTTCTATAGGATTCCATGACAAAAGTTGCTTAGACAACGGCAACCCCCTACCATGCAATCTGTGTACAAGGAAAAACAAACCCATGCTGTAGTAAAACTGGAAGATCAAAACCTGGTTTTATTCACCAGCTAAGAGAAATGAAATACTCCTTGAGTGCCCATTTCTGCAGGAAAGGGTCGTATTTCCTTTACCAGTGTGAGATACTGGGCATGCAGCACCCAGGAAACAGAGAGAAAAAGAAAAGGAAGAGCAGGCAACTGGAATTGGAAGCTGTTCTGAAGTTCTGCTGAATTAAGGGTTCTGTTTAAAGTCTTGATTCCAGAGAATCACACCAGATCATTCAGTTGACCACTAAAACTATGATATGGCATAGTTATTTTTTAAGTCCTACTGTGGCAATATAGAAAAGTTGACAGACACTGATCTATGGTGCATTTTCTCTATGCTGACACATATAGCAGGTAACCAAGTTCAAGCCTGTCCTGTTGTGAGATTGAACTCACTGTCTTGCAGGAAACAGCTTCCCTTTCTGAAGGTCACCATCCCTTGCAAGAGTTCCTCTGCCACCTGCTCCCAAAAGTTTCATAGAGCTTCAACAAATCCGTACTTCCCATGAGCTCCACACATGCAAAATTGTAGCTGTGACCTTTTGGTACTCTTTGGGGTTTGGTTCTTTGTCTTTCTACTTTCTTGTTGCATTATTTTTCAAATAATTATTATCTGAGTGCTCCTGAGGTTGTTTAGAGCAGCACACCAACATCCCTAGCAGAAAATGAATAATATGGAGACCCACCTTTGCACCAAAGGTGAGAAAATCTTTATTGGGAAAGAACAGTCTTGCCTCAATTTAAGGAGCTTTATCTGTCCATTCATTTTATATGCACACAACATTCAACTTCTGCTTACTCCAGTAACTTCCAATGACTTCAGCACCACCCGTTTGGTAGGTTTACACCCCCTTTCTGTGAGCAAAATAGTAATTGGTCTTTCAGTAGACTGCCCTCCATATCACTCTCAACTAGAAACTCAGGGAAAACACTGTGTTGATTCACTGCCATTTTTCACCCAGTATGAACGGTCAACATCAGCCAGACAGCTACACCTGAAGTTTCCCAGGGCTGTAACAAAACAACATGCAAGCAGAAAGGGCTTCTCCCTACAGCAAGAACCAGTAAAGCAAAACTCTTCTCACAAGTTACAAAGTCCCTCCTATATAAAGAGGTGCATTTTATGCTTATAGAATCATAGGATTACCCAGGTTGGAAGGGACCTTCAAGATCATCTGGTCCAACCATCAACCCAACTCTGATTAAAAAATAATAAAAATTATGTCTCACTTGTGCTCAGAACTGTAAGTTTCACTGCTCAGTAAGAAAAGAGGACACCAAATACACTCACATCTGAGTGTGTGCTTCTCTACGCAGTATCCGGGGTCACATCAGAGAACTGGAGCAAACACGCTGGTTGGCTGTAATCCCCCCCACATACAAACAAAAAGAAAAGCAGGAAAGGGGGAAAAATCATCCCTGCTAGAAAACATACAAAAACCAAACCAAACCAAAAACTGACAAAACAAAACTCAAACATACAAAAAAAAAACCCAAATCTCAAACCCACATAACTTTCCTGGCTGCAGGTGACTGCAGATGGCTCCTGGGGGACCTGGAAGGAAAGGATGCCTACCCTCAACCTTAATCAAGTAGTAAAACCTGGTCCAAAGCTTATTAGGCTTAGGTTGGAGTTCCTCACTCTTTGATTGGTACAGATAGAGCTATAGATCTAAGTGGCACATCTCCAAAGCCTTTCACACAGACAGAACCACACATCTTTACAGAAATACTAGAAAAGTGTATTCCAGTCTAAAAAGAGAGCAGCTACTAAGATCACACACTGACTGCATGTTTGTAACCCCAAGCTGATAAAGATATGCAATCACACTACTTTACTACATAATTCATTCTTTATTCTAAAGAAAAAGTCTAGTAAAACCAGAATATTTACCAGGTTTTTTTAATGCTTCACTTCAGAGCCATTCTGAGAACTGGTCACCTGACCTGCATTAAAAAACGAAGGGAGGGGGGCTAACACTGACCGCAATGTTGGCAGAAGAAAGTAATGAAATGTGATGTGCATATAGAAGCATACACACAAAAAATTTGAATTGTAGCCCTTAATTCCCTCCAAATGATTGGGCCTATAAAGACAATAATCAGAGATCCTTTTTACATATTAATTTTAAATCTGGCTATATTAATGCTCAACTAGCTCCTAGGACGTGAACTACTTCTATAAAACACATTCCTACTAAATTCCAGACCATAACTATATTTTTCTAAAAAATTCAGATTTTTGTAGAAAATCCTAATCAAATAGCAAAAAATACAAAGCACCAGTCAAAAGTAAAGAGAAGTCTACTGCCTGTAAATATATAGTTCCAACGCAGTTCCACTTTTAGCGTCATTTAATTTAAACCTTAAGTTTGATTGGCAAATTTACAAACCACCAACACTTGCCTCAACACTTGCCCAAAGCTGTTTTGCATTTATAAACTCTATCTCATAAACTAATAACCCAGGAAGGGTTTCACGTAAATAATCAGAGTTTTGAAGACTCACAAGATCTCTTTTGCAGGTTTTGCTAGGTTTTTGTTTTTTCTTCTCTTTAATCGTGCCAAACTCATCTAACTAGAAGCCAAATCTCTACCAGCACACCAAGCATTTCACATTCAGCTCATATTCTTTCTGAAAAAGTGGAAATCCCTCCAGAAAGGAGGGGGAACTCAGTTCTCAGCACTCCTTGCTCATAACACGTTTGATTTGAGCCAAATATCAGGCTCGGCAGTGACAAATCAGGACATAAGGTGGCATTATTTCCCTTCCTTAACTGTCTACAGGGTTGGAGTCCAGATCTGCATGTCAATAGTGCTACAACTTCGCTTCAAACAAGCTGTTTGGTATTCCAAAAACAAAACAAACAAACAAACAAACAAAACCAACACCGAGGCGAAAATCAAGTGTGTACCAAGATGCATTCAGAATGCTACACAAAGCCAAACACTGACTCCTCCCCAACCTAAATTTTTCCCTGAATACAGTGTGGATAAAGTGGTCAGACTGAAAACATTAGCCTTATAGGACAGAGCACTTCTAATTACTTCTAATTATAGAGCACCTCTAAAATAACATTTTGAAAACCTGGACTTCATTTGCATCCAGTGTTCAGCTGTGATTGCTCACCTTAGAAATTCCTTTCATATTTATACAGATGCTTGGAAAAAGAAGTGAGAAAACAGTTGCAAAGGATACAGAAACTTGGTTTGCACATTCATTTACTCATTTACTTTCACGTCACACAGAGGATTTAAGACTTTGTCTTTTTTTATAGCTGTAACTTCAGGTACAGACTTGAAACTACAAAAGAGGGAACCAATTTTTTCCCTTTTTGTATCTAACATCAGACTCGTAGTATGACTTGGCTCAGTTCAAATCCAGAAACTAGAGGAATAAGCATAAAGGGATACAAGGCAAAAAGTCAGTTCAACTACTGACTGTACCGACTGCCAGGTTTGCAAAGAATGCCCCATCCCAAGATGTGGCAATACACACTTACTTACTCAAGACTATCCCAGCATCCTGCAGAGCTCAGTGTTGGTCCAACACTTCTCTGCATTTTTTATTAGTAACCTGGTAATAAACATAAGAGCTCTGATAATGAAACATACAGATCTCCAAGTGATAGACATTAGAAAGCAGTCTAAACTAAGCTGAGTCCATTCAAACAGATTTTATTTTACTATCTCTTCAAGCCAAAGTGAAGGAGACTACACCACTTTGGTCAGCAGTGGTGATTAGAAGGAAATCAGAGAACGGTGTGCCGGGTTGAGTGACACAGGACTAACTTCTCTTCTACTGCTGGGCAAAACTTCACTTTTAGAAGACTCTAGGGTCTGAATTCATGAAAATATTCATTTTATAGCTAGCCAGACTCTGTGGAATTCAAGGTCTTAGGGTTTTTGAGCCTTTCCAGTTGCAGGGACGAGGAGCAGCAAGGCTTGGGCATTTGACCCAGGCTAGCCAACAGGATTATTTCATACTATGAACGTCACATTCAATGTAAATTAGAAAAAGTTTGCCGAGTAGTTCTCTCTCCTGTGATGATAGTGATCCAGACAACTCTGCCTCAGTGTTGGACCCCTGAGGCCTTCCTTTCCTCCCAAAGCTGTTGCACTCGCAGTGTCTGGCATTTGCCATCCACTGCTGCGAGTGCACCTTCATACTGATATAACTGGCTGAGTATAATTCTTGTGTATCTTATATGAGTATTTGGATCAATACTGGTTCTACAGTATTATTGTTAATTATTTAGTCTTATTCTATTAACACCCTCATGTTTCTTTGTGTTCCCAACTCCCCTTTCTGGATGGGGAGGGGTCATCGGGTGATAGAGTAATTCTCTAAATGACAGTAAATTGTTATGGGCTTTCTCAAACCATAATACACTAGGCAAGAAACTCAACATAAATTCCTCCTACAGTGTCAGGACATAAGGGAAAACAGTTAACATTAAGGATGTAAGGAGAGAAGGAGTGAGTAGGGAGGTGATTGTCCCCCTGTACTCAGCACTGGTGAGGCCACACCTTGAGTATTGTGTCCAGTTCTGGGCACCTCAGCACAAGAGAGATATCGAGGTGCTGGAGCGAGTACAGAGGAGGGCAACGAAACTGGTGAAAGGCCTGGAGAATAAGGCTTATGAGGATCGATTGAGGGAGTTGGGATTGTTTAGTTTGAGGAAGAGGAGGCTGAGGGGAGACCTCATCACTCTCTACAGCTGCTTGAAAGGGCATTGTAGAGAGATTGGTCCTGGTCTCTTCTCATGGGCAATTAGCGACAGAACAAGAGGGAATGGCTGCAAGCTGCAGCAGGGTAGGGTTAGGCTGGACATTAGGAAAAAGTTTTTCACAGAGAGAGTGGTCAGTCAGTGGAATCAGCTGCCCAGGGAGGTGGTGGAGTCACCCTCCCTGACTGTGTTTAAGAGCAGATTAGATGTGGTGTTGAGGGATCTAGTGTAGGGGAGAACTTGTAGAGTAGGGCTGATGGTTGGACTTGATGATTCCAGGGGTCTCTTCCAACCTATATGATTCTATGATTCTAAGGAGGGTGTTCTTGTGTAGAAACAGGGGGATTATGTTTTGGGGTGACACTGGTGCGTTAAGTATAAAAATAATACTAACTAAAGACACAGGGCACTGTGACCTGGCAGAGGTGGAGAGACATCAGTCTACTCAGTCTACCAAAAAAGAAGACTGAGATGTGACCAACAGCCACGCTCGAGCATGTTTCCAGTTGCAAGAACATACATCTCATTCAACAGTTGGAAGCTACTGCTAACAATGGGAGGAAAGTGAAAACAGTAACAGCGGTTAAACACTGGAACTCTCACAGAGTGACCCCCTTCCCTCGTAATTCAAAACCAGGGCAGATGCCTTTTGGGAGAGGATTTTTATTTCACATACAAAACCTCAGTGTAGAAAGAACTAAGAAAACTGACAGTGCTATATGGTGTCCAGGGCAAGGTGATCCCTTCTGGGTTTCAAGTTCTAGAATCATGTGATTTTATAAAATACAAAATTCATTTCAATATCCCCAAATATCCAGATGCATTCATTCATTTCTCCTGATAAAATACTATCATGTTTAAGTATTAGGCTTTTGGTATGAAACACAAATGTAAGGTCCACATCCGTACAAATACAGGTCTAAAGAGGAAAAGCTTGTCAGGTGCAACATAAACAATCAGTCTTCTCAACTGCAAACCTTGTGCCACTTGAGCACAGAGCCACAGGGTCCAGAAATAAGCAAAAGTGGGAAGCACCTAGTGAAAAACCATTGGAAATTAAAGACACCTCTGAAAAGGCTTTGTTTGTGTTTGGTTACCTTGGTGGTGGCAGTTGGGGCAAGCTCCAATTGCATCTGACCCACTTCAGCACTGAAAAAGAGGCTCATCATAGACCAAGAGACAAAGGCAAACTTAAATAAGCACCTATCTGTGTTTCCAATACTCATGAGCTCTTAATAACTTCTGGATCCCACTCTTCCCCCATCTTGATGCAACTCTGAAGAGCTTCTTTTATCTTCCATTCAGCCAGGACCACCATCTCCATGAAGATGCCCTTTGTGGCACTGGCTCACTGTCAGACACAGCTTGATTTTATCTCATTCCATCAGCAAGTGTCCCCTGACATGGTTATTAATCATAGCCTCACTGACAGGGCACTGAACTGTCTGGAGATGAAACTTCACATTCCCGTCCAGGGCTCCCCAGTTAGGACATGGAATTTGTTTCATCTTTACGTAATCAAGAAATGGAGCACATTAGGGGAGTGAATTAACCCCAACTTCAGGTTCATAAAGGTGTCCCTGCTCTGTTTAATTAAATCTGTCTTAAAATCCCCTAATCCCAAACTAAAGACTTAATAATGTTCAGGAACCTCTTTTTCCTTACAATATATTGCTATAATCTGCTGACAGCTTAATATTGAAATAAACATGCTGCTCCTCTACCTGACCTGGCCAGTACAAAGACCAAAAACCACATAACTATGACCAGCTTCTCCTAGAACAGCAAGCACACAGTACACCAAGGATGCTGTATGCCATTAGTCTAAAAACCTTTAATTTAATACAACAAAGTAAGTGTCAAAGACTGTCTATAACATAAAAAAAAAAAAAAAAAAAAAAAAA
>VZTM01003418.1:506282-522219 GCA_013400555.1 Jacana jacana | reverse complement strand
AAAAAAAAAAAAAAAGAAAAGAAAAGAGAAGCAAAACATAATTAAAAAATCAGGAGTGGAAGTAAAATCAAAGTGTGAACCTTTGATTCTTTCTCTGAAGACACAGAGACCTGATCTTTTAGATTGCAGATAGCAAATCCTTACCCATAGGTTGCATGTTTTAGGCATTTCTTTGAGAGTCTGGAGGCACCAAATACCAGCCCAGGTCTGTGTTTCACAGTGGCCAGACAGAAGGTCAGTTCAGGCTCTTCGAATTTGGTGGGAAATCTGATTTTGAGACTTCTTAGAAAAATACAAAAGATTTGTTTTGGATTACAATCAGCAAAATTCAGACCTAGATAAGAGTGTCTTTCTCTGCATTAATACACAGATGGTTGGATTTGGGATTTTCAGTACCAAAACTGAAGTATTTTGAAATAGCAATCTCAGCAGTCATTTAGTCCCAAGAGGTACTAAGCCATCAGCAGAGCTTTAGAAGACAGCTTGTAGAAAGCAGAGTGACTCTACATGCAATTCTTAAGGAGGCAATCAAGAGAAAAGCAGCGTGACCCAGCATCAGAGAACAGAGAAGGAATAAAGCAGAGATGCAAGAACAAAGCAGCAAGGATGGCTATTAGGACTGTCAGCCCACACTCAAAGTGACTCATGGGAGATAGACCAATTCCTATTGCTCTCCTTCCCATTTCTATGGTTACATCTAGGTCCAAATGAAGATGACTACAACTTTCAGTGGTACTCCTCACCTAAGATCTCTTGCCATGCCTCAGAGAGAGAATACAGGGAGAAACATAGAAGACTCAGACACAGCAAATGCTGCATCCGAGGAGAACTTACAGCAGATGGAAACGCTTTCTACTCCTTCTTTCCCTAAGAGGATTATTTCAGCAGGGCCTGGCTGGCGTCTGCGCCAGAGCTAAGCACCAGTGACCATGCCAGCCAGCCTTACCCTCCTGTCAAAGGGTTTCATTAAGACTTTGGTTCCCTGTTGATCTCATGGCGGCTTGCACGTGTTCACTAAATATCCTGCATCCCCTCCCAAGGTATTTGCTGATACAAAAATCTCTTCCTCCCCCTGCTTCTAAAGGACCTGGGGCCACAGTGCAAGTCACCATCCTGCTGAGAAATTTTCATTACACAAGGATGGGACAGAGGACTCAAGCTGAACGTGTATTATCAGAGAGGCAAAGACCTTACAATGGTACATCATGTTCACTCCTCCGACCATGCCATCAGTCAGCCAAGAGTGCATGTAAGCCATGCAGAGCACAGTAAACAGCAATGAGCCTCTTTTCTTCATTCACTGCTCTCATTTTGAGGTAACCAAACGACAGAGAGTCCCATCTCTTTGAGCCTTTCCTCATAAGGAAGATGCTCCAATCCCTTAATCATCTTTGTTGCCCTACACTGGACTCTCTCCAGTAGTTCCCTGTCTCTCAAATTGGAGAGCCCAGAACTGGATGCAGTTTTCCAGTTGTGGCCTCATCACTGCAGAGTAGAGGGAGAGATAAATCACATAAGTAAATCCATCCAGCTGCAGAGAATGATATACTGTGGTCACAGACTCTGCAAGTGGGAAGGACAGATATCCCCAGATATGGAGCTCCCCAACATCCCAGGAACAAGGAATACCTCTACTCATCTCTTTTCAGGTAAGACTCAGCATCAATACTTCCAGCAGAACCAGCCAGCAAATCTACTGGGGAACCAGCTCATTCCTTTAATCCCATTTCTCTCTTACCAACTTGCATAAAACCAGGAAAAAGGCTTGTCTCTGCCTCAAAGGCACTTACATGACAAAATCTAGTCCATAAGAAGGGATATGCTCATTCAGAACAATCACCACTTCTCAAAAATCACTTATAAATCCCCTTCAATTAAAACTGAAGCCAGAATCCATGCTATTATGTTACTAGTTTCTGTAGAAACAACTACATCTTTAGGCAGGAACCAAAGTATCAGACAAGTTGAGTACATCGTTCTGATGTGAAACTCCCAACATTCCGCCCCCTTTCCCTCCCCCCCCCCAGGTATTTCCCACACATGATGCCTGCCTCTCCTATGGATGTTCAGTAATAGAGCTCAAAAGATAATCATAAGCTACAATATTGGAGTACTGTTTTGTTTTTAAAAAGAAATATTAGAAATTTTTTTAATAAAAATTCCTCGATCATTTGGAAAATAAGACCTATCCACACTTTAGTCACTTAATTTTCCTTTATGCTATCCCGATTTGCATTCTCCCATTGGAGAATGAAGATACTCTTTATTTTGAGGAGGGATTTTTCCTTCTTTTATTCTTTTTTGGTTGGTTTTGTTTTTTTCTTCCTCCAAAGACTAAAGAAAAATCAGAGAACTGTGAGATGTCAGCAAAACTTAAGTTTTGGGAGGGATGGGAAGAAGTGGCAGCCTGCAAGGTGCTGGATGAAATCCAAAAAGATAACTTTAAATTGTTATGGTACAATACACAAGGGAAAGTCAAGGAGATTGTAAAAATATTTATATTTCCTATTTAGAATTCAGAAATCATTGCAAAAACAAAAAACCCACCCATTTCCATTTTAAACAGTTGAAAGTGTATTCTTCACTTGATTCTTCCTACAGTTTCAAATTTCTTATTTGCCAAAACATTTAAAGAGCAAATGACTCCAGAAATACTTAGGAAAACAAACTGTCGTAAACCCAGCACTGCTGGAACTTGCACAGCAGTTCCACAAATTGTATCACTGCACATCACTATGCTAAGTTAAGTCCTCCTTGGTTTAGTTACTATTTGGTCCTTTACCAAAGGAGCAGAAAGACTGCGTAAACTAACGCTTGCAAGTTTGGATGCACAGTAGATCTTAACTCTATGGTTACATTAAGGATCCAACTGTTAACAAAAATAAATATCCAAGCACTAGTAATAAACATGATAAACTGACATATTTATACTTAGCACATTACCTGTACCTGAACACACACCCTGCAGATAAACTGGAGATATAAACTGTAACTCACAAGTAAGTGGAGGTGGCGTGCCTGAAATCTAAGGTTAAAAAGAGTTCCTGAGTGACAGATGGGTATTTCACAACTAGTGATTGTCTGAAGTGATTTAAGGCGTATTTCACTTGTATCTCAGACAGCATGCCATATTTTTGAGAGCATGGATTAACATTACCATCTCTTTCCATGTCCACTTCCACCCCAGATGGCAAGAAGCCCAAGCAGAGTCAATCAAGTCCTGATGCACACTCAGCCTGGACAGGATCCACAAGCCCAAGATGGGGACAGCACACAACCAACACTCGCAGATGCTGGCCCTGAGCGCTTCTGACACTCAGACCAGTAATTCCTGAGCATCCTGGCTCCCATCTCTAAAACACAAACAGTAAATAACATTTAGAAAGAAGACCTTAAAGTCAAGGTCAGACATTAAAGACTTCAGTTTTCTGATAAAAATCTTGAGATGCAACACAAATAACATGACACAGACCTTCTAGCCCTCTCCTTACTTATGTCATAGCATCTTAACTTCCTGAAAATCTCTTTTTCTGCCCTCACATCCACCCTTCCTGTAAAACTCACCAAGAAAATTACCTTGAAACATGCCCTGCCAGTCTAATAACATTTGAGGTGATGTAGCTTTCAAGCACCAGGGCCCAGGTCAGAGACGGCAGCAGAGAAAGCAACCAATGACAATGAGTTACTATCGATTGAAGCCTTGGGGGATCTTTTTAAGAATATACGATTGTATACGTGCAATATATGCACAATGCCTTTGTCTAACTCAACGGTATTGTAAACAAGTACATATGCCATAAGGGAAAGACACCAATGCGAATCCACACCGCGCACAGCACCATGTTCTGCTTTATGCGCACAAATCCCAGAGCAAGGGCAGATGGAGGGGCCAGTTGTGTTAAACCCAGGTGATTATGTCACCAGGTTTGGGGTTTTGTTTTATGTTTTCTTTACCAGCAAACTGTCCATTAACTTTTCTGAGAGCAGAAAGCAAAAGGAGAGGAATTTGTGAAGTCGATAGTCCATATGGCTGGTAGTGAGTTAATCTGCATCTAAGCAGCAGGTAGCATGAGCCAGGCTGTCTGTTGGGGTTGTTAGTAACCTAGGGGCAGATCATGGAACAGCAGGGAAGAGGATAAACAGCCTACAAATACAGTCAGGAATGCAGCAGGAAATTATTTTTGAAAACATACTCTGAAGCATAATAGCAACAATCAGACAGTCAGACCGTGTGTATGAAATCTATCCGGACTCAGGGCACACAACAGGAGTGCACACAAGTGCATGATAAAGTAGATCAGGTGTATATATATATTTGTGCGTGTCCATATATATATATTAAAAATATACACCATTCAATAAAAAGTACATTGGAATAAGTCTAGACAAACATTGCTTTCCCCCACAATTCTAAGCAAAATAAGGAATAATTTATTTGGTAATGCTTCAAGCAAACCATCTGCCAAATAGCTTCACAGAATTATTAATTATGCCAAAAACCAGAAGGTAGAATAGCAGAAATTGAGAGGTCCAGGTAACAAGATTGTTTTTTTAGGTTTTTTTTCAGTGAACAAATAACAAGGCAACAAGCCACAGCTCATAAGAACAGCACAGGAGAAAGCCTTTGCACCCCCAGCACAGGCTGTGACACTGGGCAGGGAGTAATGTGTGACAAATAGCCAGGAACCAGGTGGCCCAGAAGGACACAACAGAAGACAACTTGGAGCTGATTTGTAGGGTAGACCAAAATAAGAAGGAAATCTAATTACATTTTCTAATTTAATTTTGAAAATGTCACTCAATAAGAATTTTGATGTTTTATGTTTTTTCCCCATTCAAGATAACAACAACCGTGACCAATTGTCTGGCCTGGAACATTTTGGTTTAGTCATCTTTTCTAACTCAACACTGGCAAAACCCCAGACAATATTAACCCTCTGGCTATCACCAGCTTTAGGATGAGAAGTGGCAAATGTTGGGTAAGTTAAGCAACACACCACCAGACAGCTGAGTAATCTGCCCTTATTTTGAGGCAAAGGAGTGAAAGTTGCATCAATTAATCTTTTGAAAGTTACATCAACTAATCTTTATGAACACATAGATACAACTGTACCAACGAACCGACTTAGCTCTAAACCCTGTGTTTTCTTCTGCAGTCAGTAAAGAATACCTGGGAAAGAATTCAAGAGCAGGATGATATTTCAGCCATCTAATTTCCTAATCATGAAGAATTTGCAGCTCAGGAACTTGTAGAAGCCTTGCTTTTGTATTTAGTACTAGCAATTAGTGCATTAGTAGGACTGCTATTTCAGCCTCAGCAAAGAAAAGCCCTCTTTACTGACCATTATAAATTGCAAGACAGCTTAACACAGAGGGAGATACTCTAAACTCCTCATCACAAGTGAGAGCTATTCTTCCCCAAACTTCAGCACCAGAGCAAATTGAACATGACAGATGTCATTTGTATTACATATTAGTGCACTACAGGAAAGCCAGAGCTGCTACTAATGTGTGCTTTATTAAAAACCTCCAGCAAGGACTGCATAGTCAATAGGAAAGACAGGAAGCAATAAAGGAATTATTTTCATTCAATGATTCCAATCTTCTGTGCAGCCACTTGGAAATATAGAATTTTTCTGCAAGTGGCAAAATTTGCAATCTGAGTAAAAAAGAAAGGCTGCTCTCTTAGATAGGAAAAGTAGGGTCACCTTATCCACGAGGTACCTGGCCCTTGAAAACAGACGCTTCTGCCTCAGGTGAGCACTAGAACGCTGCTCAGTTCCACACAGAAAGTCAAGCAGCAAGGAAGTTTTGGCAGAAGTAACATTCCTTGGGACTAATGCCTGTTCCCAAAATTGCAGGATGACAGCAAAAAGGGATAGAAAAGAGCTTCCCTTGATAATACACGTGGGTTCTGGAGGGGCATTAGGTGTAAACCAAATCTTAAGGGGAAAACCAGGTCAACCTAAGCTGGAAATAGTCTCAAAGAATTTCTCCCATGAGAGACCTGCAGTTAGGAATTGACTGTATTTTACTTCCAGCAGACAGGAGGAATAGAAAATCAGTGGCTGGACAGAAGTACTGCGTGTGACTCTCTGGAAGATCTCTTGTATCCGGCTACCAAGTTTTGGAGGTGCTTGTCCTAGCACCCAGCTGGGCATTTTACTGCCTCTCAGCCTTCTCCCTTAAGAGGGGAAGTTCCGCTTAGTCAGAAAGAATCCTATCAGAGGTATCCTAGTGAAATGGAAGTGGAGAAATCAGTCTTTAGTGGATGAAAGGAGCAGATGTGAGGTCTGTATCCCTTAAACCTTAGCAACTACAGGGCATTACCTTGTCCTTCACTGCCACAGGGCTGCACGCACTGACAGCCCTGTTCCAAAGACCAGGGGCACAAGATTCACAAGTGGAGTATGGCACTAGCTAATTAGCACAGCTACATACTGTCTGAGCTGAAGGTGAACAGAAACCTTTTTCCTCATGCTTAACCATCCAACTCCACATTAGTCACATAGGTAATGTGCTTCCAAAAGACCACGTATTAAGTCTCATTTGAATTTTAAGCTGCATGGAGAACTCAAAGCAAATGAACTGCTGTTGAACATTCTTTGCTTACAAAGGGCTTTCCTTTAGTCCTCAAGCTTTCCTCCCCTTCCTCAGGTTCAGATGTCCTACGTAAATCTACATTCACACAATCTCTGCAGCTTGCTACTTTTAATTTGTACAATCTCTCTCCAGCTCTGCCCTAGACCTGCAGAGTGATCTCAAAATGGCAGCTCGCACAGATCACAAATACTGGTCATATTGGTCTTTCAGTAGAAGATTTCTTGTACTTTAGCTCATGTAGGAGAAAATTCCTTCTCTCCTGTTGCATTTGCTCCTCTCCCTTAACTCTCAGGTCCCGCAACACGTCAAAACATTTCTCTGCACCGAGATCCACTTCTTTCAGGTCAGTAAGGAGGAGAAAGAGGAGTAGCAGCTTTTCAGGGGGCTGGTTGCAAGTCTTTGTGCCAGTCCTGGTATCACTCAGGCATGCAGAGGCAGCGTGGGAGCAGAGCTTGACCTAGTAGGTAAATTATTTTGTCAGGTATCTCAGCAGAGCCGCTGGCACTGCCCAAGTTGACCAAAGTTGAAATCCCTGACACTTGCATACTGACTGCACAGCTCCCATCTCTGACAGGGCAAGAGCACTTTGCACTGCTCAATTATTTAAAGAACAAACAGAAAACTGTCAAGTTAATGGGGAGGTTTTGTACGTGCTAATTATAGCACACAAAACCCCATTGTCTGTGTCCAAGGCTGGGTCACACTCTGTTGTTACAAAGCTTTTGTAACTCTACTAATGTCTTTAATATAAGCTACTATTAATTGTATATTCAACTTAATTCCTAAGCTCAGTGCTACTGGACTGCACTAGCCAGGCAGCTGACTGTAATTGCAGTGTGCTTATAGTGTGCTTAACCCGCATTTATAAAGCGTGTTAATTCTCATGATTCTGTTTTAATTTAGTGCAGGATTGACAGCCTTTTGATTTTGCTCCACAGATCAGACCTAGCACGAGCAGCAGCCAGGTAAATACACTGTGCCATCCAGCTAACGTGACTCTTTCTTGCTCCAGGAGGTGACGCGGTGCTTCATCCTCCCCTGGGTAACTGGAACTACACCATCCCTCCAGCTCTTTGCAAACTGTCTTTTTTCCTGTATATACAGGTCATTAGAAATCTTTATTGCTGAAACAGCCACCTTGTTAGAAGGCATAAACAGGAGTCCGTGGCAAACAGGAGTTCCTATGATTGCCATGGCCACTGAGGGATCTACAGCTTTCAAAACAGAGTTTCCCCATCCATGATGTCCCACAGTTCCGGGCCACTAAGCAATATTTCAGCAATTCTAGAAACTAGACAAAGTATTTCCTCAACTGTTTTAGAACAACTTGGGACTGTATCTAGAGAGGACTGTAGGTCAAGGGAAACCCCACTGCCTATACTGAAAACCTCAGAGAAGGACTGATAAAATCCAGTATGTTGCATAAATCTGGAGAGGAGCCAATACCTCATTTACTCAGTTGGCTGTCAGCCCATATGAATTGCCATTTTTGAATGACTTAAGAGCACTGAGGCATACAGGTCTTCCTGGTGCTACTGCCATGAGTTATAATAGGATCAGGGTGCACACTACTTATGTGCTACAGAGGCCAAGATTAGCGTGGGCCACAGAGGACTGAGAAGTGTTGAAGCTTTAAGGATGACATTTGTGGCTTGGCTGTATCTACCACCACCTCCTCTTCTCTGACACTCCAATGAGTAGTAGCTCCTGCCTACAACATCCTCCTGGCTAACAAGTTATCCTTGCAGCAGGTCTTGTTTTACCTTCTCTGCCTTTTCCTGATGGTTCAGGATATAATAAATAGCAAATCCAGAAAGTCCTGTGGGGAGACTCTAGAAAGACCAGTGATTTGGATACTGTGAAATAGGAGGAAAAGAATTTCTTGTTTTCTCTGAAGAAAATTTAAAGAAGGTATCAAATACACATAAGGTTGCTGAAAGGGGAAATGGAATTCATTTTAAGTCCAAGGAGTATAGGACACAAAGCAATAGGGTTAAATTGCTGCAACCATGGTTTAAGCTAAACATTAAGAAAAGTCTCCACAGGTAAGAACAGTGTTGTCCTGCAACTGGTTGGCAAGGGATATTCTAACCTTCTGTTTTTTAAGAACTGGCAAACACCCATCAAGCACAGTTTAGGTACAGAGCAGCTCATTTTTGGGCGTGCAGATAGGCCTAACGACTTCCCAGAGTACAGCCAACTTTTCTATGATTCGTTTAGCCTTTATGTTACCTTTGTGTGTGTGCGTGTGACTAGTTTGCTCTTATTACAGTTTTATTTGGCAAAATGGTTTTAAATGGTAACATATACTCTCATTATACAACTTAATGCAAACAGCCAACCTTTCTCTCAGGTTTTCCCTCTTGAAATAAAAACCCCTGTACTTACTCACGTAACTAGTGATAAATATTTTGAACCAATATGTTCCTTGAAATACAATTAATTTATGAACAAAATGTTAGCTTCCAAAAAGCTTTTTTTTTTAAAAAAAAAAAAAGGTTAGGTTTTCAACAAAAGCCTCATTGTTTTATAGGACGGCTTTCAGCAAAACAGATTTAGTCTTTGACTTTTCACAAAAGTAACTTCCTAACTTGAAGTAATTATTGCAATGTTCTTTTTATTGCTCCTTTTTTGCCATTTCCTGTATTAAACTCCCCATTAACATATCACTTTGATTTCTTTAAAAGATTATTATGTATTTTTCAGAAAACAAAGGCAATGAAAATATATGGTCTGAAAATGTTTATATTGTACCCTAGACCACTGCCCACTCATCTGAGCACATGTTTAAGCACATGCACCAGCAATAACATCTCAACTTTACAAATCCAGAACATGTTTAATCTTTGTTTAACGCAACCCAAACAGGGAAGCCCACTGTCCCCAAATGCTGTTCTGCCTTTATCCTGACAGGCGGACTCAGGGCTCCTCTGTAGATGTGATTATTGCTGTCCAATTCTTTGCCTTTCTCTCAGGGCCATTCGCTTTGTGCAGGATCACTCATTAGGCTCCATCCCCGGCAGGGAGCTGACATCCAATTAACTAGCTGACAGTCCTCTTGTGGCTCCCACTCCTCCTCTAAGGCTTTGTTTACAAACACAGGCTGTTGCACCCATAAGGGAGGGGAAGTTGAAAGTCCCCCTGCCAGGCCAGTTTGTTCAAAGTCGTCAGAGCCCTTTAAACAACACCTTTGTAGGGTAAAGATCAGACATATTGCTTGCAGCAGGATGCAAGTCATCCTAATGGCTGTATTTGGCGGGAAAGGGAGCAGCAACTGGGATCAAAATAAGAGCATCACAACACAGACCTGGGTTTCAGCTGGGAAACCAAGAGAAATTAGGAGATGGGGAAATATTGTTGAATTCTGAACAGGAATGCACCTAAAGAGTTTGTCTGTGGTGACATAAAGTTCTCTCAGACAAAGAAATAGGCTTTTGAGTATAAAATTACATGTGTAGCAACATTTATGCAACATCTGCACAAGGAGACAAGTCACTTTATTCACTCACATAAATAAAGAAGCTTCAAGGCCCCCACATGATTGAGCAGGAACACGGTGTTACTTGCAGAGAACATAGGTTTTTACTTGCAGGACTCACTATGGAATGTCTCTGCCTTTGATATGTATGTGCCGGTCTCATCTGATGGCACTAGGAGTTCTGCTTAGATATTTTTCCTTTTGACCAACTTCAGAAGAAGTAAGGTACCCAGAAAACTATGACCACTGACATTCGATTTCCATTTGGCACCAGCAAAACCAAATCCCTGTTCCTACTCAGATCAGATATGTCCTAGAGCAACAACTTCAAAATAAAGTCTAAAAGGCTCCCCCTAACATGGTAGCTGGGACATCTTCCTGGCAGGAAGTCTGAAATTGGACTTCAAATTCACATGTTCCTGAGTACTTATGGGATTTTTGGATCACGATCTACATCCTAACCTTCAGCCCCAGCACTTCATCCTGTACTTTCGTACCAATCAGGTACAAAACCACTGACTGATCCAGATGCTTTCAAACCTGAGCCCAATTCCCTTGGATTTTCATAAATGTGGTCTCATCTTTTGAGATAACCTGCACTTGCTACAAACCAAAGTAGTAGCTGGTTTTTGCCACGAGGATGCTGACACCGCCTTGAAAAGGTTTCCACTGTCCCTTGTTGCTTTGCTGGGTAAAGAACAGAGTAGAGATGGATCCCGAGAGAAACACGAAAGCACCAAATCCCAATTCTTATTGCCTCCAAAACTGCTTTGCACCACACAGACAAGCTAATCATGTGTTATGCTGGGCTAAAGTGCTGCTGCCTTCAGATCTCTCCCTCACTCTAATAGAGTGACACAAATTAGAATTCATTGAGAATTTAAACATGAACATTTAGTATCAGTTCTTTTTCTAATGTATATATCACAACAGAAATCTCACATAGACATCTCAATAAGAAATAACTATTCCTATTTGGTTACAACAGCAGGCAAAGCTTTCAGCCAGAGAAGGTAAACACAAAGCAGTACTTCTGTTGGAAATTCACTGTAAGAGCAGCTTTAATACCCTGAGAATTTATCACTCCACCTCCTCTAGATGACTGTTAACCAGAGATTAATATCTCTATATCCTGAACTGTAATACAAATTACATCAGTGCTTCCAGCCTGCAGCAGTGCAATCAGCCAGGGGAGCTCAAACCACCTTCACAGCAGTATGAGGTCTCACAGGGGCCTTTCACATTCTGGCCCCCAACTTGGCTGCAGCATCCTCTCACAGGAGGCAATAAGAAATAGCAGAGGGGCAGGTACTTACTTAGCCCCAAAAGTCATTCCTGCTCTAAGCAGCTACTCACATCTTAAACGCAGCCTGCACTAAAAAAAGCTGTTGCTCTATCTGGATTAATTGTATTCCAAACTGTTGTGTACAGATTGACTCTACCCACTAATTAACTGTTCTACCTCATTACATTATAGGAGAGACAATGATAATCGCTAACGTGGTATGACACCAGAGATGAGAGCCAGCCAGCACAGCAGCGCATGACAGAACACAAGCCATGTCACTCTGTCCCAGGCCCTGGGCTGAACTCCAGCTGCAGCCTGGTCACAGAAAAGTTAAGGGTCCTTTTCAAATTTAGATGCTTCCAGGATCTGACCCAGACAAGTTATGAAAACCTCCAGGAAGGGCGATTCCAGATTCCACCCTTTCTCTAGCTTATCATGTCTAAGTTCAGTTTTTTTCTGTCCCAGATATCTAATTGAATATGAATTGTCCCAGCTTTGACTCCTCATCCTTTCACTGTGCATGTCTGAGAAGAGTCAGCCTTTCTCTTCTCTGTACTCCCCCCATGGCAGTAGAAGGTTGTCATCAGACTCCCTTAGCCCTCTTCCTCAAGGTAAGCAAACCCAGCTCTCTCACATTCACATGCTCCAGCTTCCTGACCAGCTTAGTGGCCTTCTTGCTAGATTCTCCAGTTTGTCCACGTCTTTCTTGTGCTGTGAAGACCAAAACTAGATGCAGCACTTCAGACACAGCTTCATCAGTGCCTAGTACAGGTCACTAACCATCTCCATCAAGTTGCTGACTGTTGCTGCCTCGCAATTGCATCCCAGTATATAGATAGCCTTCTCTACCCACTTTTCTCTGTCTAGGCAGTCATAAAATAACCTGTTTGTTGGCTATGTCAAATCATTCATCCCCCGAGTTCTTTCTGCTGCCTATTATTGAAATTGTTACCTTTCCATGCTCAGCATTTCCAGTTAAGCAAGCTGAAAGAACCCTAAAATTGTTTTAAAAAGACAGCAATAAGCCCACTCTTCCTGGAGAACGTATACACNAAAAAAAAAAGCCTCTAACTACACTGTTTTGAATCCTGCAACACAGCCCAGTTCAGTTGTGAAAAACCAACAGATGGACAGAAAGAGACACTCTCCTCCCCTCTTTCACTGGTATCAATCCCCATTAAATATTCTCCCATGTCCAGACTATGCATGCTGACCACTCAATGCAGACAGAATTGCAATCCACCTTGACAAGCTTCCTAACAAATTCTCTGTCTCCCTCCTTGTTCCTCCACCAGTCACACTCACTGTCTACATTTTCCTTTAATTAATTCCATATTAAGCACTTTAAATCTGCAGGGTCCTCTCAGACATCCCTTGTCCCTTTCTGTACGGACCCTCCGGGTCCCCAGTGGTAAGCCCGCTGGTAAAAAGCTGACATCTGTGCAGTAGCTCACAGGCTGCAATTTCAGGTATAGCATGTGTTGCACCTTGAACTACCGGCTCATTTCAGACCCCACCATTGAGACCAATTAAGTAGAGAGCATGCAAGGAGCCGACCGAGTGTCGTGTGCTGGCTATAAGCACAAGGACTTAGGCCACAAATCTGTTATTACCAAGCTGTTCCTGACAGCAACATGCTGCTTCCTAACAAAAAGAATAGATTAGGATCAATCAAGTTCCCCTCTGGCTTGTCAGTGGGACTTTGGGCCACACCTTCCACCCAAAACCTTCCTCTTCTGCTTCTGAACACCTAGCCAGCTCCAGGCTAACAAAGTGGCTATGAGTCAAGCATGAGCTGAACCATATGTTCATAATTAGTTAACTTCTTGCTTTGTCACTAGAGGCACTATCAATAAATCAGCAACAGCCCAGAGTGGCCTTAGGAGATGCAACAAACCACCCCCAGCCAGCACAGAGCCCTCCCCTTCACATGGGCGACCGGCTGTATTTCATTCCAGCTGCCACATTGTGTGGTGAATTAACTTTATCCTCAATTTAAAAAGCCAGCATGAAATCAAAAGAGACTCGAGAAAAAGAATAGAGAGAAAGAAAGAAAAGAGAGAAAGAAAGAAGGAGAGAAGAGGAAGGGGTGGGAGGAGAGGGGAAAAATCCTAGCAGGTCAACTCAAAGAGTCTGGTGAGTGACAATGTACAAGGATGGCCCCGCTTAACCTTTTGCTGCAAGGCTGGCTGTTGGCAGCACATTAACTTTCAAAGCCATTCCGCCTCTTATTCCCCAGCGCTGTGGTAGAAGGTTTCTTGCTGCCCACTGAAGGGGGGAGCCAGCAATGCAACCGTTTTTAAACCAGTCAAATGTATTGTTAAGTTACAGCCCAGTCAGTGGGTAAAGCGGAGCAGGAGGCAGCAGCGCCAGGGTGACAGACTGATTGGAAACACCCTCTCAAGGGGAGCGAGCTGTGCATCACGCTGCGTTCAGCTGCGTACCTGAGCAAACAGGGGCGTAACTGAGCACACCCTGCAAACAACTCCAGCTCTAGCAGAGCACATCGTGGTCATCTGCACTAGCTGCTCCACTCTGAACCTCAGAAACATATCCGTTTTGGGGTTTCTTTTGGTGCCTGGTGTCATCATTTGTTGTTTGCTGCTTTGTTGGGGTTAGTTTTGTTTTGTTTGGTTGTTTTTTTTGATACATGAGGGAAGAGAGCAAGTTGCGATAGGTCCTGTGATGGTCCAGACCTGTCACACTAATAAAAAGCTCTTCTGCTTTCAGTTTGTCGATACCTGCCTTAGATTAGATATTCTCCCTGATTTGGGAAAGCACATGGCAATGTTCCCACTGTCTGGAATTGAGCCAGAGTCCCTGCAAGCTATGGAGAGTACTAGAGACTTCTAGAAAGCCATCCACAACACCCAAACCCAGAGCCTGCTTATCCTAAGGTCCCTTCCACCTCCATGGAGGCTTCACTCCACCTGCCTAGAGGCTTAACTGCAGCAAAGTCTGTGTTCGCAGTGCTCCCACTGGCAACATTTCTTTGGTTAGATGCACTTGGAAAGGTTGTTGCTGTAGGCAGAGGAAGTGCTATTGTCCTCCCAGGGCTGGCAGAGCTGTGAAAGGTTTCCTTTCCCCTCTTTCTGCTCCTTCCACATCAACCCCTCATCTCCCTTCAGGCGTCTTCCCAGGCTTATCCCACCTGCTTTCTTGATGTTTCCCATAACTGCTCCCTCCTCTAAAACAACCTGCTCTTACCCTGGACCCTCGTGTCCTTTGCAGGAGAAACTGCCTGCTCTTGCCAGCAGGCTTCTCTCTTCTCAGTCTACATCACTCTCCATCACCAAGGTGTCACTTTGCCACCTCTTCCTCTGCAGTTGAGCTGCTTGCATTTTCCTGTTCATTTCGTTACTGGGAACGTGCACACACAAATCCTAGGAAATCAAAGCATCCTTGAGGGACAGCTGGGGCTCAGGTAAACCCCTGTATCAAAGATGTGATGACAAATCCAGCCCGTACTTGTGAAAAGTCTTGGAAGCTCCTGCCCAATCTTGGATATATTCAACTCCCGAACCACCTCTTCAGGATTTGGGAGTGCTCCTAGCCACAAAGCCACGGACATACCTCAAATCTTCTGCAGATGACACGGAGAAGGGAATTAAAGACTTTTTGCAGCAAAAAGCAAGAAAAACTTCATAGCCAAGTGATGAACTCCTTTCAGGAAGGGATATCTCCATCCTGCTCAGTTTGAACGACAGCTCAGCAGGTACATCAGGGTTAACATGGACAAATGACTGTATTAATACAACAGCCGTATATGGAGTAATCACTAAGTGCAGACCCTAATTTGTAAGTGAACTGTTAGATAAAGCCTTTAACAGTGACTGCTAGTAGCTTCAGAAGACAGTTCTGTCAAACGCAGGAACAGCCCTACATTAAGTTGTTTTTCCAGAAACATGACTGAAAAGTTGCTAAATCTTTAATCATTATCAAATCACATACTTCAGAACCTCATCTTAGAAATCAAACCTGCAGAAACTGAGTGCACAGCTCCGTGCCAACTCCATGCTACATTGCTTCTCTATATTAGAGATATTCCAGAAGACTAAAGAGTTGTCTTAAGGTTCACGCTACTTGGACTATATTTACACAATTATCTAAGAACATCACTTTAAAAGGTCTCTTAGATGCCAAAAAANCGGCTCCGGCTGGTGGATGTCTCCCCCCGGTACCGTCCTCTCCCTCTCTCCAAAACACACACCACCACCCCCGCCAAAAAAGAGAAAAAAATAAAAAAAAAAAAAAAAAAAAAAAAATATATATATATATAAACTATTATTCTACAGGTTGTTTCAAGACTCAGGGAATATGATATATGCATCTTTAACTCTTTACACAGACAATACTGATTTTAGTATCAAATGAAGCTTTTTTTCATTTTGATTCAAAATACAGGCTGACATTGACATTGCTCCAGTGAGGGCAGATACACAGATGTATGTTATTAGACAAAATTAACCAATTCTTCTGGATTTGTAAAATGCTGATGAAATAATATAAGGTGTGGGGAGGAGCAAAAAAAAAAAAAAAAAAAAAAAAAAAAAAAAAAAAAAAAAAAA
>VZTM01003418.1:458304-506272 GCA_013400555.1 Jacana jacana | reverse complement strand
AAAAAAAAAACCACAACTATTACCCTAAATAAGTCCAGGTCTAATCTGGTCAATGACTGTGCTCAGTGAGTAAGTAGAATATAACTGCTTTCTACTCCCAGGATGTCCCAAAAATGAACTAGTCTTTCTCCCAGCTTTAGTATTTGGGAATCAGAATTTTTGTATACAGCACTATCTGAGATGGAGAGTGAGCAGGGCCTCATGCCTCCCTATTGCTCCGTTCTCCCACTCGAAACTTAAATCCAGTTATAAGAACCTGAGAGAAGGCTCCCTGATTTACTCTGCTGAACAGCCTTCATAATCTGCACAGGTGGGACCAGAAGGAGGGGTGGCAGAAAGCCCTCTAGTGTCCATCTACTATGCACTTTGTAAAACACACCAACATTCAGGAATGTAAGAAAACTGATGCATTTCCAGAAATAGCTCTCCCTCTGAATTCATGACACTAAACCACATCTTTGACAGAATAAAATTTATAATCAGCGCTACTCTTGAAAACAAAACCACCAGCAGAGGGCTGTTCCTCGGCAAGAACACCTAACATAGTATCTTCCTCCTCACACATTTGGCATAAACAAAAAGACAAGGCTGAATTATTGAAAAAACACTTTGCGAGCCAGCAGCCAACCCAGAAATGAGCACTGCAGAGCCTTTCAGTTTCCCAGTTAAGTATTTTATTCTGCAGGGCCACAGCTCCTGAGGTATCAGGTGTGCTTGCCCAGACTCTTGCATGCAGATTTGTATCTCCTGGGCACTGGATATTACAAACAGGTCTCAGCACCATCACTGAACACAAACTCCCTTGAAATTTGAGGAATCACAAAATAACAGCCAACATTTTGCACCCCAGATTAAAGTAGTTTGCTTCAGATGACCCTGCTGCTTTTCAAACAGTATACACCTTTCCACCTCTAAGAGGTGGAGCTCTTGACCAGAGCCAGTAAGGGTCCCAACATACACATCAAGAGGCTGCTGAGCTTCAGTGCTTGCCATGGATGACTGAGCAACCACTGGAGGTTCTGTGAAAGGCATCAGGTCTCACTTCTGTTTTACCAGAAAGAGACACCAAAGTTGAAACAGAACCCACAGGAGCTTCTGAGCAGCTCAATAGCTGCCATCTAAGTCTCTGTTCTTTCCAGTTACATCAGGAGACTAAGACATAAGAACCATGAGCCAAGAGGAAAAAGTCTTCTCTCCGAAGTCTGCTCTATTGCACTGCACTAACCTCTTCCTTCTTCCCCTGCTTTACTATTACAGTTGCAATGGAATTCTAAAATTACAGTAAGGCATCGATGAATCCTGCTCTCTCATCCAGGGGCAGTTAAAACCCAAAGATTTCTCTTGTTTCTTATTCACTCTGAGGCCTTTTTACACTGCTTTGGCACAGCATAAAGCTGCCAAGTGGATGCAAACCTCCCCCCAACTGCCCCTTTCACCTCCAGGATAGCATAAAGTATAACCAGACAACACAAAATCCTGTTTGCAGTTATTCTCCACTGCACATCGTTGCTGCAAGGGAGCCTACGCTGTCACTCAAGTGTGTGAACTTCTGCTTAAAATTAAATTTCAGCAAAAATTCAGGGGAGAAAACAACTCTGATGTGTTTTGAATGGAATTCTTTTAAAAGGCTTTGGGATTTGGAAGACATTTACTCTTTTAATCCATTATATCAAAATCATTGACAAAATCACAATGAAACATTTTGTTCCTTCCTAAAAACAAAAACCAAAGAGGGGGGAAAAAATCTCTCACAGAGAATTAAAAAGCATTCAGGTTTCATTCCAACGAGCTGGGCGTCAGGACCTCAGCATTCTTCAAGAAAAGAGATTATTGTCTCCAGCCAGCTCTGGTGTAAGCCTGTAAAATCCTCTGCCAATCTTTTAGATGAATTACCAGCCAACTAATTCCTTTTCATCACCAGTTCATCGAACACTACCTGCATGGACTAGGAGCTGGAAATTTTATGTATACAGAGCTGGTTTACTAGAATCATCTCCTTAGTGAATTACTGTTTTAACTTGGCATTTGAATAGCGTGCACAAAAACCTTGACATCTTTCTCAGCTCAGGACAACAACATCCTTCACCTCCTGACCCCCGACACATTTCCACACATCCTAGGATTTTTCTCTCATTATTGATTAGAGAAGGCACTGCCGTACAGCTCTGCAATGAAGAGATGCCCTCACATATATTTACTCAGATCAGAGATCACTGCCAAACCTCCCAACTGCCAGCCAAGAATGGAAAGTGCCCAGCTCTACACCCAAGGAGAGATGGAGGGGAGCCAGACTACCAACTCCTGAGCACCAGCCAAGAGGAAAAGCACTATTAAATAGGTGAAGCCCAGTACATAGGTATTGGCAGCATGGTGCACACTGGAGGAGCTCACAGGCCAGGTTATGAACCAGGCACATGCACACATCAGTGGCTGATTAGACATGGGGCCTCATTCAGCTCTGCATCTGGTCCCATGAAAATTCATCCTAATTTGGATGAAATTCATAAACTAAGCTATTCTGGCAGGTCTCCCTGCAAAATAGTTTGACTTCAACAGAAAACACCATGGAGAAAAACATGGCTTTTCAGTATGCTGGTCTTTCATAGACTCAGCAATTTCCCTGGAGCCATAATGGTCAATGCTCATAACATGGACAAGAGAAACTGTTTCTATCATCTGTTATTTAACCATGGAACTACCTCAGAGCACTTGTTCACCCTGCAGAATCACTCTTTTGTGAGGAAATGTTACTTAGCTGCAGCAGGGAAACTCAATTCAGTAGTAACCTCTGGATGGAGGAATATTAACACAGAAGTAGCAAGCTGTTCATGCCAGACCAAGAACAGGCTTTGGTTCCAAAACTACATCAAAGTTTAGGTTAAAATTCACACCCAATTGACCCCTACAACTTGGGAAGAGTTTTCTGTTCACAATTAATATTGCTCTTCTGGAGCCCAATGGTCACAGCCATGAACAAAGGGACTCATTCAGCCAGGAGCCTATGTATTAGCATTTCTGATTACAGAAATGTAAAATGTAAGCAGACACACCACTCCTCACTGATAGAGGAGAAACAGAAATACAACTATGCAGAAACTGACTTGGGTCAATACAGTAAACAGGCAACATTCTGAGGTTTCAGGCCACGTGTTTAAGAGCTGCTATAAAACTGTATTACATCTGACCTAGGAGGGGAACGTATTCCTCTCCCACACACCAGTCAGACTGGCAGCAGTGACATATTCCTGCCCGGAGGTTTCAGGAGAACACATGAGCTTGTCAAAAGCCAGACCTGAGATCAGCATCTCCTTAGGACCTCATTTTTTATGACACAATTCCAGTCGCTCAAAAGGAAAAGGCAAGACATAAGGAATACATAAGGTAATACAATGAGATAACATGCCTGTAAGACTCTAAACCAGTGAAATAAGTGTCCTCTTCAGGCAAGGAGATCAATAAACCCAGTAGAACTAATAAAAACATTCAAAAGAAAACTCCAGAATGATAAAAGGCATTGTTTTATTTATTTTGATATCCCAATGCTCTCATCTCTCTCATTTCAGGAGATGATTCCTCACTCCTGTATCTGAGGGTCCAATGACTTGCAACCTAGAGGGCTGTGAAAAAAACCATCAGTCACCCACACTGATGGAAGATAAGGAGATAAGGTTTATCTACAAGAGGTGTGTTAAGGGTTTTGCAGATGGTTAGGAAAATAGGAAAAAGATTACAGTGCTGATTGCTGTTTATAAGCACATCAAAATGGCAAGCAGACAGGATGAAGAAGAGAAAGCTCAAGGCCAAAAATGTCACAAGAGCCACAATTCTCCATGAATTCATTTAGATCAGACACTAGAGCAACATTTCAAACAGTCAAGTAGTAAGAAGCTGTACCAGTGTCACAAATGAACACACTGCCAGGCTGGCACTGAAGTCTTATGAACCAAGAGCCTCACTAAAGCTGGAAACAGGACAAGACGACCTAGAAGTCCCTTCTAGCTCTAGATCTTCATGATTAGTTATCTGTGCTTTACCTAAGAGATCTGTTAGTACCAAGGATCTTCTGTCCCTTGTGAAACAATGGTTACATCCACAGGAGAAAACAAGATTACCTCTGAACAGAACAGGGACAATGACAGATGAGTGAGCACTTGTGCACACAACACAGGGCACACATAGAATCATATAGGTTGGAAGAGACCCTTGGGATCATCAAGTCCAACCATCAGCCCTACTCTACAAGTTCTCCCCTACACCATATATGTCACATGTTATTCAAACATGCTCCTTACATATTTCATCTACGAGGATATTCTATACATGAAAGGGTCACTACCTACACACAAAAACTTCAACTTTTTCAGATAAGTTTAAGTACGGCTACAAATCTATGGAACTCCATTTTTACAAGAATATGTGACTGTGGTGTGATTTTCCAGTTCTAACTTAACCATGTCCAATAAAGAGTCAAGATCTTAATGCCTGCACAGGGAGGTAATGAGCTCTTGCACAGTTACTACCCAGAGAATAAATAGGGAAGATGACTGCAAATCTGAAGGAATATAACTTCTCAGCACCTTAAGACACATTCTAAAAGTTCACAAATAATTTCAAAGTAAGTGAAAACTAACTGAATGTGATAAAAAATCATTTGGATTTTCATTATTTAATTTGAGCCTACCTAGTACCACACACATACAAACTCACCAGGTAACATCCAGTACTCTACATTTTTCAAACACTATAAAACTTACCCTTTTCCATATTGCTGCTAAAATGCAACTTGGAGAAAAGAACCCTTTTTCTGAACACAGACAATTAACTACTCACAGCACCAAATTCCCTTTCAGCAACCTATCAGAGATAACCTCATCCATTGTGTACCAGAAAACACAGAAACAAACTCACATATGCCTAAACCCAGTACATACCTTCATTTCAAACCAGATGACAAGACTAAAGCCACCACAAAAATTGCGCCAAGGCAGGACCACCTGCATCTACTGACTCACTGCTCTTGCTGTGAGAAACATCAGGCAAACCCAGGAAGATCTAATTACAGCTTTTCCATCTTGAAATCTTCTTTTCAACTTGTCTGCTCTTAAATACTCATGAGACTCCCCAGTACTAGAGAGTATCAGCACAGGCAAGCTAGAGAGCAGCGGCACCAAAAGCTCAGTTCAACTAACTGCATTTTACTGCCAGTGAAGCCCACGGGTGTATTTACTGCCAGTTGACAATGATTTCAAAACTAGGAACTGGTGTGAGGGAGTGATGGAAAAGGTAAACATCACCCTAAAACAAAAAAAAAGATAAAATATTTGCCAATGCTTTTCACTAAAACATTGGTGTGTTACACAACAGACTGAGTAATTTTGGTCATCCATCTGAAAAAAAGGTTAGTATCAGCTGGATTGTTCTCTGAAATAGGTTCCTGAGTTGTTTATGTTTGAGGAAGATTGTAAAAAAACCTGCCTTATTTGACCCAAAAAGCAAAGGAAAAGACAGTGTGTGACACTCTGCAAAACATTGAGGCTACTAAACAACACAGAGGGAGAAGTGTGTAAAGTAAAGCAAGATGTTGGCACAAGGACAAAAGGGATTATACCTGCTATGAATATATTCTGACTGGAAACTAGAACGTGTCTAGCCCTCAGCGCTCAGAGCATAGTGTAGCCTCACAGTGGGAATAACATAAGGAAAATAACCTAATTAGTTTTAAGAGGGAGACTGAAAAGTTGAAGAATGTCTCAACAGCAGGGGATGGGATTGGGGAAGCGCCTTTTAGTCCTGTGTTCAAGGAGAAAGATTTGATCAGGGAACAACCAGAACTTGTACCTGCATGAACTTCCATTCAGAAGCATTCTTGCAAATTAGCCTCATCAGGTTTAACTAATCACACCGTTAGTTTACAAACATCATCAGAGATTCATGCAAGCAATTGTGTGTATCTGACTGTAGGTTGGGATGTGGATTTATTAAGGAAGCCTCTGTTTTGCCACTGATACACTAACCATGCCTATGAGGGACAGGAAGCTCCATAGCAGCAATATGGCAGAAGACATGGAGAATGAATCTTAGGAAGAGCGACTAAAGGAGCTGGGACTGCTTAATTTGAGGAAGAGGAGGCTGAGGGGAGACCTCATCACTCTCTACAGCTGCTTGAAAGGGCATTGTAGAGAGGTTGGTGCTGGTCTCTTCTCACAGGTAATTAGCGATAGAATGAGAGGGAATGGCTGCAAGCTGCAGCAGGGTAGGGTTAGGCTGGACATTAGGAAAGGAATTTTCACAGAGAGAGTGGTCAGTCACTGGAATGGGCTGCCCAGGGAAGTGGTGAAGTCACCATTCCTGAATGTGTTTAAGAGTAGACTGGATGTGGTGTTGGGGGATCTGGTGTAGGGGACAACTTGTAGGGTAGGGCTGATGGTTGGACTCGATGATCCCAGGGGTCTCTTCCAACCTGAATGATTCTGTGATTCTAAGTGCAGAGGATTTGGGATGGGTCTGGACACTCATGCAGGTATTAATGTGAGAAGTAACACACACACTATAGTAAGTCTGGTATAGAAGTCGAATTAAACTATTTGTAAATATTGGTATTTTTCTTCCATGTACCATCTCTCCCGAGAGCCAATTCACAATGGTCCAAACACAATTTTAGGGTCATTTCTACATAAAAATCAGTTAAACCAGAAAAATCCAAGTTTGTCAGTTGTGTGTTTTGCTGTTTGTTTTTAATCTGAAGGATTAGTTTATGACTGTCATTTACAAAAGACAAATCATTGAAATGACAGAAGACATTATAGGTACAAAGAAGGTATGGGAATTAATGCACCACAATACTTGTGTGTTTTCAAAACTTTGGAAAAGAGCTGCTATGATACCTAAAGGGAAATGCAATCTCCACTGAAAACAACACTGTGGTCTGAACAAACATTTCATCCCTAAACTTTATTTCCAATTAAAGAAGTGCATCATTAACTACAATGAGCAGTAAGAGCTTGTAAGAGACCGCCTCAGATGAACAAGAGAATAATTAGCAATGATTGTTACTTAGCTTTGTTTTACACTATGCATTGATATGCAATTGCTACCATGACTTGAAGCTCTTCTATCATCACATGTGATACACAGGCATGATTTTGCACAAGTAGCTCTTTCTCTCTTACACCAACAGCACTTGTCTCTCCTTGACAGAAACTCACCCAAAATTATCTCCTGAAACCCACAAGGCTCTCCAACTTGGTGGTACCATCTTTCACTCCCGAGCACAGAAACCACAGTATTATGAGTTGACATGAATTCCTTGAGCTTAGAAGACAGAGCACTGTCAAAACCCAAACCAAAATGATACCAGCTGGAAGCAACAATGGAGCAACCACAGGTTTCCTTCATGCCTGCTTTTCACTCCAAGAGTCTGCCCGTACTCCTCCCACAGAGGAGTACAGAGGCACAGAACCTCTCCTGCCAGGTGCAGCAGCCTCAGGGCTTTGGCCTGTCCTGCCTTTACCCGCTTCTCTTGGGCCCTTCCTCAGACAAGTAACATGCCTGAGCATACAGAGCTCTGCCAAGAGGAAGCAGAGACAGAACCACCAGCACTGTGCCAGGCAAAGAGCCCCATCTAGGAGCAGCCTGTGAGCCAACAATGCTTCTACCCACATCCACACAAAGTGGAAAGGAAACTTTGCTCGCTCATTGGCCCTCTTTAGACGTGATTCTAGACATTCAACTCTCCTCTCTCTATGGCTGCCCTCTATCCCCCGAGAGATGAGGTAGAAGGTTACCCAGGGCCAGCCTAGCACATACCCTTGCACTGCAGATCCCTTCCCTTCATTCCAGGCCTCCCCACTGCAGGCTCCACCACACCTGCCTCCACCCCACCCAGCGCCAGGCAGGCACCTCCCCAGGGTGCCTGGAAACACCAGGAGAAAGGCCATGTAGCCAGGAAAGAAAGACCAGGGCAGCCCCGGCCCACACCAAGCTGGAGAACACGAAACCACCACCCTCACCGCCATTTCCTCGCGGGGCGGGGGCGGGCGCAGGTTGATGACGTCGCCGGGGCCGCTTGCCTCCCCCAATGGCCAGGCCCGGCGCTCCCGCGCCCCCGAGGCAGCCCCAAGATGGCCGCTGTCTCGAGCAGCCTTAGGCCGAGGCCCCGGCGTCCGGAGGAGCTAATGGGGCTGGGCAGGCTCCGTAGAGCCTTTTCTCCTCGCACAGGGTTGCACCTAGTCCTGAGGGCTCCTCCAACCTGTCCTGAGCTTGCTTGTCCCCTGCAGAGGCTGCCCGGCACAGAGCCTCTCTTGCTAGGTGCAGCAGCCTCAGGGCTTTGGCCTGTCCTGCCTTAACCCATTTCTCTTGGGCCCTTCCTCAGCGTGTTACTTCGGCTGGGCCCCAAGGGGGCAGGCCTCGCCTAGGAGGTGTGCCCCGGGGTGAGGGAGCCACCAGTGCTACAGCACCCCGGGAAGCACCCTGGGGCAGCCCGGTAAAGGGCAAAGGGAAGCAAGGAGGGCTCTGCTGGGCCTTAGTGCTCCTTGGGAGTGTTTTGTTGGGCTTGCGCTTCTTGTTGGTCAAGAAATGCTCCCACCACCACCACCCAGCTCCACATAGGAGAGGGGTTGGCATCTGAAGAATGTGGTTTATCACAGCATCTATCACATGCACTCTGCAGAGCTGGGGTTTCCTAAGCCAAAGGGTGACCCAAGGCTGGGTGCAGTGAGGATTTGGCACATGAGGCCTTTTTAAACTATTTCTCTTGGAAAAAAAAACAACAGGTGGGAGACGGCAGTGATGTAATTTGGCATAGCCGCTGGCTCACCTTGGGCAGCAACCTAGGAAAACATGCCAATAATAAAAGAATGGGAGGCAACTAGCTCACTTGGTTTGTATTGTCCCTGAGCCTCAATAACGGGGTAACGGCATGGGGCATCTTCTGGGGGAGAAACGAAAGACTGTCCCATATGCCAGCCTGTCCTGCCTTCGGCCCAGCCTCACCCTCCGCTGGCTGCAGGCTGTGTCCACAGGCAGGTCGGCACCTCCCTCGATAGCCCTCACCGGGGCAGGATCCTGACTGAACAATTGCTCTGCCATTAGCTTCGTTCCCAACCGCGACATCGCTATTCAAAGGCAGACCCGCAGCAAAGAGATGTTTGATTTTTATTTTTATTTTTTTTTCTGGGAAAACCTCAAACTTATCCATGGATTTTAACTGGTGTTAATGGAAATCTGATGTCAGTTGGAGGTAACTCTTTGCAGGTAATCTCTGTGTTTCACATACCTGCTTATGGCTCTTCTAACATTTACCCTGCAAATTTTATATCGGTGTCAACAACATCCATATCCTGGGATCTGCTGGAAGCCTGAGGTTTGACAGAAAACTGATTCCCAATATAGTGAGGCATTTGCAGGAGCTTGTGGTTGCGGACTGTATTGTTCTGCAGTGTGCACTTTCTTCCTCAGAACTGTCCACAGAAGCACCCTGAATCGTATTTGCTTCTGCACACCCTTGGGAAGCTGTGGAAAACCCACTCCCTCAGCCAGGTACGCTGGACAAATGTGCTTCCTCCTGCGGGGTTTTACAACTGCAAACAAGGCTTCAAAACAAAACAAAAAACAAAACAAACAACAACAACTAAAAAAATCAACAACTCACCAGCAAGACCAGCAGCCCTGCCCTGAACATGTGGGATGCTTCCCTGAATCACTGCTCATTTCCTGGAGTGAAACTCAGACACACCAGTTCAGTGCTGTCCTGAAGCGTGTGGAGCCTTTTTTTTTTTCCCCTCTCTCTCCTTTTTTTTCTTTTCCCTCCTTCCTTGTGTTGATTTGTGGGGCCAGAATGACTTTGATTTCAGCAAGTTTGCTGTTTATTCACGTCACAAGTTTGACAGCTTTACACCAAATCAGATTGCTGGGTTTCAGGAGAGCTCTGAGGCGTCACTGGGAGCTCCTTTAGATTAAACTCGCCTCCCCGGTCTCCCCCCTCTCCCCCTCCTTCAGAGCCATTTAAACCTCGCTGGGGCTTTAACAGAAACGTGCTCCCAAGACCTGCATTTCATTCTGCCACTAACATGGTAAGTGCTTTTTGCATTTCTGTCGACCTGGAAGCAGAAAAGGAGAAGCTGGTGTCTCTGCCTTGGGGGCTTGCAGCAGGTTTTGTGCCCTCTTTAAGATGGGGAAGGAAGAGGGCTCTCCTCTACCTGCAGGAGCAGTCTGCTGCTATGCCTTCCCATGGGTGAGCAGATTCCCTGCTAGAGGCTCCAAGCCGTGCAGAGATTCAGAGCTGCTGCAGATGGGGCTTATCTGGAGGAGGGAAAAAAAGGAGAGTCCAGAGACAACCCCAGGCTTTGCAACTGTGCGGTCTGAGACTCCTGCAGAACTGCAGGGGCAGAAGAGAGTGAGAGCAGCCTGGAGGTGACTCTGCTGGCGTTGTGCAGCTTTAGAGCTGAATCAGCCCCCCACGGTGGGAGGAACGGACTGCTCAAGGACAGCCTGGGTCCTCCTTTCACCTTAAATCCACTCAGGAACCTAGCATTTCCCAAGGGCTTGCAGGAAACTCAGCCACCTTCCTGGTGTACCTCTGCTCGGAGCCCCTCTGCCTCTGGGGGCTGCGGCGGGGGCTGCACTGCCCAGCGGAGGTAGCCGGGCGGTGGGGTGCCACCGGGCGGGTTTGTGGGGGAGAACGGATACCCGGGTATAGGCTGGGAGCTCCCTCGGGGGCAGGCGGAGGGGTTGCCAGAGGGGTACCTGAGTACATCCCGGCCGGGACAGGGACGGGAGGGGAGCGCTTCCCCGTGGATCCGGGACCAGCCCGCAGCGCTGGGATGCGGCCGGGACGCGGCCGGGACGGAGGAGGAGCCGTCTCCCCTCGGGTCCCGCCGCAGCCCGGGAGGGACACACCGTCCTCCCGGCGNCCGCCACCTACGAGGGAACGCGGGCGACCCGGCAGCAGTCCCGCAGCCGGGCTGGGCGAGGAATCGGGAGCGGGCTAACCGCTGGGGTCTGCTCTCCTCCAGGCCAGTTCTGCAGCCCGCAGCTCGGTAGCCAGGACGTGGTGTGGCAAGGGGACCAGCTGTCCTCCCAGCTCTACAGAAACAAGCAGGTAAAGGTACTGCACATCCCCCCAGTGACCTCAGTATCTTCCCCCGAGGTTCCCAAACTTCGTATCACATATCACACCTTCTGGGTTGGTTTACAGGACATCTGCCTCTCACTGGCTGGGATGTGGGAAACGCCGGTACACTGCTTTGTCTGGATGGTTTTTCTTCCTTGCTTTGAAGTATTTGTCTCCCCTGTGTTGTCCCATGAAGCTGGAACAACTGTTGTGGGGCTCCTTATTCATCTATTCTTCTTACAGGATATTAAACTAGCTGCCTTCATGTTAGAGAAGAACAGGGACATGACCAGGAATCCCTCAGGTTCTGAAGATGCCGAGCTTCATGCTATTGACTAAAAATACAGAGTGTATGCTCTCCCAAGTCCACCAGAATTACCTATTTACATGGATGATCAACCATTTTGACCAAGAAGCATTTAATTCTTACTTTATTTTATCTCTTCTTTCCTATTTTGTAATTCCCATTGAGGGGCAGGAGAAACTCTGAACAGTACTACATGGAGGAACCCCAGGGAGATCACTGATAAAATCCTTGGAGTGATATTTTGACACAATGAAGTCAAAGAACACGTTTACTAACTTCAAGATCCCTGAAATCAAACCCTAGTTCCAGACATCAGTGTATTTCTTTCTTTAGCTCTACCTCAAACATGTAAATCGGTGTTTTTCAGCCTGTGGTCAGAGGATGCCAGGGGGCCTCAGCCAAAGACCCTTTGTCCTCCTAAAGGAGTCTCCACAGCTATGATCAAGAGGCAAATGTCTCTCTGCAAATACTGATGCTTCCCACTAAAAAGTATTAGACATCTGCAAATCAAAACATACTGGCTCAGATCTTGGGATGAGGACTTAACTCTGTATACTGGGACTGGCACAGTACTACTGAGTACTACTGCATCATAATGGCAGCTGCATCTTCCTTCTTCACTCTTCCCCCATAGATTGTTAGTCTGCAGCTCCCCCTTCTCCCTTTTCTTACCAGCCACCTATAAATGCGAATGAGATGGGTGCAAAGGGATATTTCCTGCCACTCAGGAGATCTGGCAGCTGCTGTCATGCCTGTGACGGTTTCTGGCTATTCACCTGTAATTTTTTTCTGTTATTATTCCATGGTTAAAGATTATTTTTTTTTTCCAGAGTAATCTTCTTAAACACTTGCTAAAGAATAAAGGAAGTCAAAAGTGAAAACTAAATACTTATGCCACTTAGATTTACAGAGACAAGAGGCTGGTGGGGGTGGGTTGAGTTCACAAAGCAAACACCCAGATCATCAAAACCAAGCAGCCTGTACCATAGGGCGATTGCTATTAAGTTACAGAGTCAACATCTATTCATCAATATCTCTGTTCCACAGCTACAAGATACTTTGCTTCAGAAGGAAGAGGAACTTGCTAGGTTACACGAAGAAAATAATAACCTCCGACAATACCTGAATTCTGCCTTGATTAAGTGTTTAGAAGAAAAAGCCAAGGTATTGTGTTCAAACCTGTTGTATAGACGTGTGCAGAATAAATGGGTTTAGTAGGTACATGCCATTAAAATAGGGAGAAAGTCTAAGAGTGTAGACAATCTGCAATGTGGGATCTCTTTCATTCCACAGAGCTGCTAAATTGCTGGTCATAGGTGTAAGGTGATAATTTCCCCCAGGAATGATGTCCTATCAGATTCTGACTGTGGAGACAGGATAGCCTGTGGCATGATTAAGTTTAGTTTATAAATTAGCTATAAATAAGTTGTTTGTAAGTAAACAAGGTAAAATTATTCCATATAAAGCTTTTTTTCTAGTGAGAAGTTCACATTTGAGCATACATTTCTTGACTGTGTCTGTTTTGTCAATTATCCCTGTTTATAAGGATTAATTTTCCCTTTTTAATGTTTTGGGTGCTTTCTGTTTTATGTTTTGTCATCTTCCAAGGGTACTTTTAGTCCACTTATACACTAGAATATTTATATTCTATTTTTTTCATGCTTATTAATTAAAAAGTTGTGTTGTTTTTTAAAGATGAAGTACAAAATTAAAGACTTTGGTCTTGATGAAACATGCTATTAAAATAAATGTGAAGGGTTTTTTAATTAAATATTTTGATTCCCCGTCTCTCTTCCAAAAGAAAGTAAGGATTGTTTCTTGTCAACTTAGAATCATAGAATGGTTAGAGTTGGAAGGGACCTTAAAGATTGTCAAGTTCCAAGCCCCCTGCCCTGGGCAGGAACACCTCCCACTAGACCAGATTGGTCAAAGCCCCATCCAGCCTGGCCTTGAACTCCTCCAGGGATGTGGCTTCCACACCTTCTCCGGGCAACCTGTGAAGCTGGGTGAACTTAAAGACAATCTTTACTATTTTGGACTTGCCCATGGAACAAAGCTATTAATGACTTGCACAGCTGTGTGGATTGGCAATGAGGTTAAAAGATCTGTTAAAAAAAAAAAAGCAGACTTGCCTTTTACATCCTATTCCGAGTTGATGGTGTGGCAGGTCCCTGCTCCCATACCAAGACCTGGCTCCTGACAGTAGAAGATCTCCTTCACAGCAGGGATGACACCCATCTGTGTCACATGGAAGAGAGATCATTGTGAAACTGCCATGGGAGGTAGCTGAGCAGTGAATTCATGACACGATGGGGAGCTTCCTTGTTATTCCTGTCTTTCTTCAAGTATTCCTGGAAGCCTGAAGGGCCTTTGTCCTAGAATAATGGCAACTGAGGTGGATTAATGAGCTTAAAGCTGCTGAGTGGGCTGCTCTGAGGACTCCCTGGCCAGGATCACACCTACCCCTGTATCACTTACCTTCGCATCCTCCCACTTTGTCAGGGTGCCATGCTACTCCCTATACCCCACTCACCTGCCAAATGCTACTGGCACCACCACCAATGCTGCTGGCAGGGAGGACTGCCCTACAGCCAGGAGGGAGCCCTCATTTCATGCCTTGCTGAGTGACAATGTAATCAAAGTACAGGCCTTACTGATGTCAAATTCTTTTTCAGTGACTGGGTTGTTCTAAAGACTGTAAAGACACAAAATAGTCATATCCATGTGTTTAAACCCATGGTGGAAGAAAAAGTATTGTTTATAAGGACAGTAGTAACCATCTTACCCGCCTAAAATCTGAGATCAGAAAGGAGTTTGCTTCCAGGTAACTAGAAATTCAGATTTTAATCTTCTCTCTTCACCTCTTTTTTTTTTTTTTAATAGAAACTCCTATCCTGCCACAGCCAAAAACCCTGTGCCTTTCTCAAAAGCACCAAGAGGAGATTAAAAGAAGACAACTGGTTTGTTCCTCGAGAAACTCCTCATGCTTCCAAAGCTAGAAGGAACCTCTTTAATGAATTCACTGCCTGTGAAGAGCAAGCCAGCTCTGGTGTGGACAGCTGGGTCTTGAAGACTTTAGGATTAAAAGATGTCAACACCATTGATGAAGCTTCAGCTAACTACAGTGCCCTGTCCTCAGACCTCGGAAAAAACACATACTGCCTGAGCCCTGATGAAGCAATAGACTATGACCAGTGTGAAGGAGGGGCAGCAGCATATAGCTGCAGCCACATGCCTCCAACTAACAGCAGTACCCATCCCTGCAGTGAGAACTCTCCCTTCCTTCCTCAGATTTCTTCAGCACCATGTGTCTCCTCATCAGGACCAAGTGTTTCCTCCCTCCCAGCCTATGGACTGCCCTATTTGACTGGCAGTTTGTCACCCAACAAAACAGAAGTGGCCTTCACAACATCTCTAAGTCCTCACCGCAACGTGAAAACACACACCTTTCATCAAGGACAAGCCTTTGTACGCAGGGATGATGATGGAGGATGGAGATTCACCTGGGTGCCCAAACAGGCTGAATAATGCACCTACATCAAGGGTCAACCGTAGGGGATGTAGGAAACAGACATTTCATCTTGTGCTTGAGATAGCTTCAGGCATCAAAAATGAGCCCTTTTGGGCTCCGTGAAATGCTACTCTGTCACTTACCCAGTTCTCATTCTCTCCCAGATTTTCACAGCAGTGGCTCCAGATTGCACTTGGACAATAGTCTACCCCAGGCCAGATATACACATTGGATCCACTTCTCTTGCACCTGTGTTGAGATACCTGCTTTCACTCAGTTAATGGTTTTTCTATCATCAGCTATTCCTTGTTAATTGGTAGTTTCCAGGCTGGAGCGCTTTCAGCTTTGATGATCACTCCCACAGGCACCAAGCTGGAAAGCCCTTTGGGAATACAGTTTGGAAATAGCACCTCTCTCACAGATATCCACAAATAACAAAGGAGGCATAGGTTGGACACTGAGGATCAGCAGCATCTCAGTGACTTATATCTCTTTTGGATACACAAATTGCCTTGGATTAAGGCAACTGTGGGTATTTGCTAATGTGCTACCCTAGGCTGGCCTACCTGCAGTCACATGGTGCTGTCATATTCTGCCTCAGAAATAAACAGGATTTACTTTTATTGCCTGGAGACTACTTAATTACAGGAGATTCAGCAATTTCAGGGGATTTTATTCTGCTGTCATTAAGAGACTAATGTGTTTACTACACTGTGTTTCAAAGGTATTTTATCTGTCAGATAAAATGAATTTTAAAAGTTTGAGCCCTGGAACAGGAACTAGAGTTGGAGGTGCTGTAATGACACTGCCATCACCAAAGTCCTGGCTGAGTGTATTAGTGGCAGAAATTTTCTCATCTCTGTACAATGTACACCTTGAGCACTTCTTTCTTCTGCAAAGGAGGCACTCCCCTTGCTTGCAACATCCCACTAGTATTTTCTTCCATGTTTACCTGCCTGATGTCAGAATCCTTTCTAAAAAGGAGTCACTCCTGGCTTCATAAGCCATTTCTGTGGCTCCAGTGAGGCACTTGTGAAACAAGAGATTTTCTTTCTAGGGAACAACTTCTTGACCTCTTCGTCCTGACCTCTGAGAGCACACAGAGGTTTATCTCCAATCAACATCAGCCCAGAGTCAGGGCTGCTGCCTCCTCCTCCTCCCTTAACCCCATGCTTCCTATGGGAAGTGTTTCTCCTAGTTTGGGAGGAGTTATCACTTAGGGGTTAGAATGTATCTTTGGGAACCACAACCTTCAGGAGCAGCTCTTGCCTGCTTGTCCACTTCTCTCTTAGGCAGTGATGGGCTGAAGTTATGATCGTTCTCATCTCACTACTATGAGAATGCTTTAAAATCTCTGGAAAGGAAGTGCTCTCACACTGCACAGGACTTTTAGTAACAATACTAATGATATGAAGTCAACTGATTTGAAATGAGCTCACCAGTAATGTTTTGTGTTACCTTTGTTTTCTGCTTTACAGTAGTTTGATGCCCAGGTACTAGAAATAGTGATTTGGTTATTCCTGCTTTCAGAATGGTACCCGTGACATTAAGGAAGTACTTCAGTAAAAAGAATCATAATTGAGGACTTCCTTCCAGTGGCTTATTCTCCTGTAGAAAACGGGATATTCCTTTATTTTTAGAGGATAAAAATATCTCCTGAATAGTCTTCTGTGCCTTAGGATTTGGAATTCTCCATCAGGAGCAGCAGTGATTTCCAAAATTACTTTTTAAATAAACTAACCCTGTATTTGTAGTTTCTTCGGAGTCAGTGATGGGGCAGACTTCCAAGCAATTTGAAAGCATTGATTGTAGGCATTACTGCACTGGATTTTAAACAATGACACCACTCGAAACAAACAATACACATAGGAAAAATACAAGTATTCATTTGGCGTGTTTGTTTTAGTCAAAAAATGGCCAGCTTGGTCAGACAACCACCGTTTCAGTAGCATTTTTCTGCTTTTCAATGAAAGCAGAAGTCCTGTCCTACAATCAACTCATTGCCTTCTGAAGGCATTTCTTTCCTATTAGTCTCCCCTTGCCCTAATATATAAGGTAGCACTGAAGAAAATACTCCTGTCACTGAAGAAAATACTCCTGTCACTGGAGTTTTTATTCATGCATGTGGTAGTTTAGAAAATGCCTGACCTTAACGTATGTGATGAGAGACCTTGGCATGGGTGGTGTAGGGGATGAAGAGTATACAGGGAACAGACAGTGTACCCAGAGGATTACAACCAATGCAGCTGTTAATGCTACATCTTTCCAAGCAGCTGTAAAACATAAATGGGGAAAGATCAACATTTTCTAATACTATTGAATGCTTTTACTTATGCATTTCAATGCTAGGCAATCAGCAGCAGTAATAAGTATATTTGTCCTGTCAGCAAATAGTAAATCAGGGTTTTGTTGTGTTTTTTTTCTAAAGACAGAGAAAAAGCTTTCCATTTGTTTGACATTTCCTTTCCACATTTTTGTATCACTGCATGTAAGGACCTGTCCTGCAGAGAGCCACAACAAAAGTGTCAGATGTTTGGTACAATCTCAAAGTACGGTTTCAGTAGGAACAAACTGATGCTTGAACCCTTTCCAGCCTTTTATAAAGGGGTGACTGGTTTCTTGTCTCACTGCAAATAAATTATAGATGTAAGTGAATAGCTCGATGAATAATTTACCTGAACAAATCCCCTTCTTTTCCTGTGCGTTGCTGAATTTTACTTGGACGTTTTACACAGGACATTGAGCCCTGTGGCGGGGATTTCTGTCTGAGCCTGGCTTACTGGAGCTCATTTGGGGAGAGGGCCCCATGGTGCTGCTTCTGTCAGCTGATGGGTGCTCCTGACCTGTACATGCAAACTTAGAACTCTGGTTTGGACAACAGCTGAAGCAAAGGTCTCTGTGTCAATAATGCTGCTGATCACTGTAGTGTAAATAGCCATTTTGTATTAACGTTTGGTTTATTTTTTTATTTGAAGATTGTTTGCTTTTTTATGTGAACATAACGTGCAGCTTTAAAACAATTCATGTTTTTAGAATGGTATTCTAATAGAAATTGAACTTAATTTAACACTTAGTACATTGAAGGTCATGATTTCTGTGATTGAAAAAGGTCATGATTATATGTAAATGTCGACAATACCAGTCTCATTAAGTTATGTCTAATAAAACTTAACATCTAATTGATGCAATTCTATCTGCCCTCTTCAGCACCTATTAAACAACGCAGCTGTAGCTCATGCTGCACAGTACCTCACCAGGCACCTATACACCTCTCTAGAGGACTGAAAGTGATCTTCATTCCCTGCAAGCGTAAGTAGGACAGAGGGAAGTATNTTTTTTTTTTTTTTTCTTATTCTTTTCTTCCCCCACCCTCCCAGCATCAGACTATCTTACTTAACAGACTCATACCTTCTTTCTTAGTTATCTTAACATCCTGATCCAGGGCAATCTGATTCATCGTAGTACTCTGGGTACTCCTATTTTGACTGTGAAATGAAGAATTGTAAAATGGCACTGAGGTGTCACATAAAGAGACTAAAGATGAGAAAGAAAAGCATGAGTAAATAATTAAAATCTCTATTTAGTCAGCTCGATTTGACACCAAAAGTAAAGCTATGTTACTTATTAACTTCCCTCTCTGATCATGGGCGATTTTATAAGTAACTGTGCACCAGCTGGGACCAGAGAGATCTACTTTTCATTGGAATGTAAGTTTGTTTATTGCTTATGAAAAGATACAAAGTGAGCCTTCCTTAATCTCTTTTTCCCTCCTCTAGAAGCCACAATAAGTCTATTAAATGATTCACAAATGCTCTGGCTTATTGCCAGGGAGCTGACATCCCGTTGTAAAGAGAGAGCTGTTTATAAATAATTTGTGGAATGAGCCATGATTCACCTAAAATGCCATCTCTCCAGTCATTCCTCTGCTTCATTAGTTGCTCATCATTGAATTATTTTAAGGCTAAATATTTAGACATCAGTGCAGCCCAAGGAGATTGGTGTAATAACAGTGCACAAGCAACAGATTATAAAAATCCGTAGGGGCAGGAAGATCTGGGAGGTGTGAACTCCCCGTTTCCCCTGATTTATTAAAAAATCCCATTCACAAACAGTAGCACTAATACTGGTATGAAACTAATACTGGTATGAAGCTGAAACTCCAAACAATTTTCTCAGAAGCTGTTATTAGTCAGAGAACACTCTCTAAATATTCATTTACTGAACAACGTTTGCATGTATGACATCTTCCACTACCCCCTTATTCCCTGTTAATGATCACAGAACACAGCAATTGGGGATGTGGGAGCTACATGACACTTTCAGAGACATAAAACACATCATTAGATGAGCTGGAGGGCAGGCCAGGAACCCTAGCCTCCAGCTGTGCAGATTAAGGGTCTAGGAGCACATTTGAGAGCCCACGGGTGCAGCCAGCATCCCAGATGTACAGCTGAGGGCTGCTGATTCCCATTTGTGTGTCCGAGGCCCCAAGCTGTCATAGGTGTGGGCTTCAGCCAAGGGTGTTCCGTGCATTCCAGAGCCGCGGAGCCGTGCCCCTCCAGCCCCCGGCCAGCACCGGGGGAGCCCGCCCCCCGAGGCTCTGGCCAGGGTCCTGAAACGGCCGTGCCGCAGCTCCCACCGCCGGCGGGCCCAGGCTCCTCCGCGGCGTTAGGGTGCCGAGGTGCGAGGGCGTCGGGGCGAGCAAACGAACGTCCCTCACCTGAGGGAGACCCCGCTACATCAGACCCAGGCGTCGTTGTACAATCCACACGAGCTAAGGTGGGACCCATGACCAGTTACCAGCAGATACCAGTACTGGAAGAACCCTCTCACACACAATGGCCTTTGGTTAGAAGAATGACCTTTATTTAATCTCGAGGTAAACTCTGCCTGATGCCATGATTAGGGTTAAGGAACAAGAGAGAAATACTGTGTCCACTGACACAGTTTACAGGTACAAATATTTCTGGGCTCCTCTGCCCAGGCTGTGAGGTAGGTGGGTAACAGGCAGGCTCATTCCAGAGGCTGCAATCATGGCCAAGTATCCTACTGCATATCACTGCATGTAGAGAAAGTATCAACTGGAAAGTTCCCCTTACCAGTTTATTCCAGATGCAGAAAGAAGACATTATCAACTGCCTCTCAGCTAGGACACAGAAACCAAAAAATCACTGTTGGAAGCAGTATCCTTTATGACCTCTGAAACCTTGCATATTTTAGTGAGTATCAAGCTCCAAGTATTAAGCTCAATACTACACAAACATTTGTTACACAGAATTGAAATAATCATTACTCTGTGTTATAGTATTGTGTGGACTATTCAGAGAAGCATAGTCTTCATATATATTTGTCTCCTGCAGAGAGGAATAATCTTCATCTCTCCTATGAAGGCAGACAGAGAGTTGGGGTTGTTCAGCCACGAGAAGAGAAGGCTCTGAAGGGAGCCTACAGGAGAACTGGAGAGGGACTCTGCCAGGATGTGTAGTGATAGGCAAGGGGTAATAATGATTTTAAACTGAAAGAGGGGCGATTTAGATTAGATACAAGAAAGAAATTCTTTACTGTGAGTGTGGTGAGGCACTAGAACAGGTTGCCCAGAAAAGTTGTAAAGCCCCATCCCTGAAAGTGTTCAAGGCCAGGCTGGATAGGGCTTTGAGCAACCTGGTCTAGTGGGAGGTGTCCCTGCCCATGGCAGGGGGGTTGGATGTCAATCTTTAAGGTCCCTTCCAATTCTAACCATTCTATGAATATGGGCTTCATTATATTGGAAATTGTATTCAAAGTCTTAACCCCTCTGTAGTGAATTCTGTTCTCATTTCCACCAACTAGGATCCCGAATAGCCCTCCTTTCTAAAAGGCTTTTCCAAGTTACACTACATGTGGGTTCTGAAACTTATAAAGTATTTCCTCTGCTTTTTTCTCCAACATTCACTCTGGAATTATATGACAGACAGCCGCTAAAACGACTTTCAGTAGTCAAGAGACCGAAGATAATATCTGTTTTGCTACTGCTCTCCTATTCTGCATCCATCTAGTCCCGTTTGAAATTCAGCAGCACAAAATTATCTGACAATTTAAAACAATGGGGGAAAAAAAAAAGCAAATCTATGTAGATAGTAACTCCTATGCAGATTAGGGTTTGAAGTTGAGATATATTTTGATTCTAAAATTACACAATTCCAAGACACAAGTAACTTCTCTTTCTAAGAAATTTGCATTCCTGGGCAGGCCTAGACAAAATCCTCCACCTGCCAACACTGCAAGCCAGGTCAGCTTAGTTACAAGCTCTGAATATTACTGTAAAACAAGAATTCAGCTCAGTTGTATTCACACTCAGCTGTAACTGCCACACCTGATTTGAATTCCAGTTTTCTCATTTGGATGCAGAATTAAACAGAACAAGTAGGAACGACGGGATCCCTTTTTGCTTCAGCAAACAGGGCTAATTTTGATTACCTATGGGTCATGATATATTTAATGATAGCTTTCTGAAAGCGGATGGAGAAGTCCTGATTCAGTACTGGTAGGTATTGTTTAAACCTGCCAGCTTCAGTTTCCTTCAAAGATTGATATTAGCCTGGTGCTTTTTCTTGCCTTCTTACCTGAAGCAAGCAGCAATGCTGCTGTGTGAAAGATGCTGTGTTCCTCCACAACAATTGCTTCATTTCAACAAAAGTATTTTTCTGAAATAAATGGGTCATTTTTGCAATCTGTAAAAACTGAACTAACCCACTGAAATCGGTGTGAGTTAGTACTACCCCTGAGAACAAAATGGAGCTGAATGAACTTTAAGTTTCTCCTTAGTAAAAGACCTTTTATCAAAATGAAATACCATTACTTAATGGCCCTGTGGCCATTGCAGAGGTATATAAACATTTGCTACCTATCTGTTAGCCATTCAATTATTAAGATCTTGATACTGTGTAAATGTTTAACTACAATAGAGGATATAAATCAGAGAAAGTGATTCTGTTTCATTCCACTGGTGGCAGTAAATCACAGACTATTCAGACTACTGGGCTACACCCAAAGAACTGACTAACTGTGAACACAGGCAGACATTATCAAAAATTTCCTGTAAGGCAAGACTTAATTTAATTCAGAATTCATAGGGGCAGATTAGTAGAATACCACAACTGCAGAAACCAGGAGCCCTTCCAGACATTTTGCTGTATCAACCAGGAAGGGAAAGCTATCAGCACCCAGCCTTTGGACTGGTTCTCCAGAAATGTGACCAGAACACGACAGATCTGGGAGAGCAGGTACTATTGGGTTTGAGCCCCTGGATACTAATGACACTGGCACCAGAGAAAAACAGTGGACAGTAAATTCTAACCTCATTCATTTTCTGGAATAGGCAGTCAGATAAATGGAGACCTACAGCATGATGAAACACAAGACTGGTCAATCTTTGTGATCTAGGTTTCTGAGCTGTAACAAAGGTCTTGTTACAGCAATGGCAGGACCAGCCATTCTGCATGCTGATACTCCAGATATATAATGCTGGGCTCCCCACCACAACAGGCACACAGGTTTTATTGCATCTCATTCCCTATATGAACTGCACATTGAAAGTCAAAGCCTCCAAGGACATGGCTTTTCCTATAAGAATAACAATGGCAAACTTTAGCAATAACCATTACCGACAGAGTCACTGTCACCATTCTCCAGTGAATGGACCTTGCAATAGCCTCTCTGTGGCTTTCTGATATACAAGTCTTTATGTTGAGCCCTGCAGCCAAGATGATGGGTCAACACTTCCCTGTTTCTGAGATACCTAAGAGTACTACTGACTGGCATTCTTTGTCAGGACTTGTTTATTCTCACATCCTTGTTTCTGCCTGTGCCATCCTCTGCCATCAAAACACTTCAGCCAGAGGAGCAACTCGTGTCACACCCCAGTAGCTTACAGAGCCCTGCTTCAGTTTTGAAAGGGACACCAAGGAGCTGACAGAGCAGCCATCTCTGGAAAACAGATTAGGATGTTCCTAACCAGACAAATGTGTCCAGCCCCACAACCAACATATCATTGCCCTGGGCACCTGCCTCGGGGCCTTTGCTTACCCTCTCCTGGGCTCTGGAATAGGCACTTCAACAGAGAAGAAAGCAAGGCTTGCTCGGGGCCCGGGGGAGGGGAGGAGGAGGAAGGGGGAGGGAGGGGTATTTTCATCCTTGGCTTAGGGTTTACCCTCCCTCTTCTCGGGCTACTTTATCTCGCCAGTGCCACCTGGTGGGTCCTGATTCTACGGGCCTGCACCCATGGGGAGGAAAAGGAGGGTGCTGTCAAGGGGGTCAGGAATAATCAAAATCTTCTGCAAGATAACATGACTGCAGCAAAGGCAGGCATAACCCACATACACACTTTTCTCAAACATTTTTTCAAGCTGCATGGCCTCACTTGAGGCTGCTGACAATGGAAGTTAATCTACCTTTGCAAGGACTGATCAGAAAGAAAACTCCCTTTGCCTGCTCTCCTTTTCCTCTTGGCCCATGTGCAGATACAAGTTTAGCAAGTGCCTGCAAGCCCCAGTGCATACAAACAAGCCTTGTGCAGCATTATATTTTGGTTTTCTCTACCCCTCCTTATGGTCTCCCCTGGCTAAAGTCAAAGAAACACTGAAGCATCCAAGTAAATCAGCCTATTGCATTTTTTCATCAGCTTAAAATGCTCTCCTTCATGCCAAAAAAATGACAATTCTCTGCAGAACCAAGCTTGCAGGATGGTTGTATTGAAGCTATTTCTTTTTGCCTTGCTCTCTTGGAAAGGCATGTTGGCAGGGGAAAATGTCTCCGGACTCAAGTCCAGTGCACTGTAATGAGCACACAAAAATATATGCGTGGCTCTGGCAGAGTGCAGAGCATGTCCCAGCATGAATCTGCTCCATGAGCACTTGCCTTCCACCATGGTCATCCTAAGACAGATCAAATTTAACCATAACTAACAGCTATTAAAAAAAATCCTATTAGAAGACAAGAACCCAAATGTGCTTGTGTGTCAGCCACCCTGAGGGACAGGACTGAATGCCATTAACCATCCTGAGCTGGAAAACTTTAGGGCTGTGTGTGTAAATCACAGCAGCCAGAGTTGTGGGCTGACAGCAGTCATTCACTTTGCAAGGCTTGAATAGAGGGGAGACATGAACAGAGAGGCTGGGGTTGTCTGGGGCAGGAGTTCCTAGAGCAGCACAGCTTCTCCTTAGCACATGATGCAGGTGATTTATAAAGCAGCAAACCCAGTATTCCCAACAGTCATGGTCTGCAACACTGCTGAGTCTTCCATTCTGCATCTGAACAATTAAAACCTTCACAATTGCTTCTGTCACTAGAAAAGCCCAGGCCTGTGACTAACTGCAGCACTTCACCCTGCTCTCCTCTTCCACAGCAACAGGGAGGAGAGGCACAGAACCCCAGAGAAAATGGAAGGCAAGAAGAGTGGGTTACCCAGCAATGGAAACAAACATTTCCCATAATCATTATCTGTAATGTTATTTGTACAGGTCAAGCCCTCCTGTAAAAAGCAAATGGCAAAGGATGAACATCAGCTTGGAGGAAGGAATTATTTGTGAAGTTGCTTGGGAATAGTTCATAAACCCTTGTTTTGCAGCAGTATGGGGAAGTTTTAGAAAGATAGAGCAGAAATAAAAATATAACCTTGTTCTGTCCATTGCTGGAGTTCAAATCAGGAGAGAACATGCACAAAGGGAAGCAGCAGTCAGAGTTGGAGTAAAGAGTAGCAATACTTGTATTTCTTTCTTATTGATTTAATTTTCAGCTCACTCTGAAATTGGCTGTTCATTTCAGCATGGATGCACTCAGCAGCTTGTGACACACTGCTGTTTTGCTCTGCCGGCTGTGTTATGCTTGCCAACATTTGTTGGGAAATAACAGGAGGTCACACATGGTGTCAAAAAAAAATACCTCTGGCACAGTACATAGAAAAAGGCATTGTATTAGTGGCAATGAATTCAGACCTACTGATGGTGGAATTAATGAAATCCGTGGCTGGCACTCTCTTCGCATCCCAACAGAGGCTACAAGAACAAAGCTAATGTACTGGCCATTAGCCCATAGGATCAGCAAACCATACTTGTCCAAGGCAGCTGGAAGCCCATTGCCTTCCCTGGCAGGCCCTGAAGCGCAGAAGGGGATTGTAGTACTTACCCAACATCTCTTCGCTCTCACTCTGAGGCAAAAGGACATCAAGAGACAGGGAAGCAAGGAGGTAAATAATGCACATGGAGGAAAAAGGACACTCAATGGTGGCAAGCATTTAATGAACATTTTACTGTGGCTTTCTTAAACTATTTTTGAACTAGCTACAAGGGCTGAACATCTTTCCCTTCAGTTGTTATTTGCCCTGAAGCTAAAGCATATCTCCTGAGCACCATCATTCACTCAGTCTTCTTTCCTCTCTTAAGTAGTTTCCAGCCCCGCAAAAAGAATACCTCAAAAATATTTTTGTTGGCCTTTCTTTCCATTACCTTTATGTTAAGCAGAGATAACTAGGGATACATACAATTATAGAAAAAATTCCTCACAATGAAAGCAAACACAGCAGCAAGGACTTAGGTAGGTGTTGTCCACCCTTGGAGATAGTCGGAAGGTTGTTGGACAAGGCCCTGAGCACTCCAAGTCAACTTTGAAATTACCCCTGCTTAGAGCTGGAAGTTGGACCAGAAAATCTGTGTAGGTCTTTATCTACCTCAAATTTCCAGTATTTTAGGATTCTAAGTCCACACTTGATCAGCCATCTCTTCATGCACTATCTGCAGGTAAAATGAGTCAACACTTACCTCCCCTGGACTAGTTATTACCTAGATTAACTACACTTTCCTTTTCCCCCTTAAAATACAGGGTTATGTGGTTTTCCTTAAAACCTCACACTCTCTTCCTTCTGTCCAAATGCATCTAGGAGCAGAATTCAGAAATTGTAGCTATCCATACTAACCGTTCCCCACTGCATCTCAAAGGACAGACATTCGTGGTAGTTTCTGTATAAACCCCAGCTGTGCATTCATCCCCTTTCAAAAGTAGAAGTCAATCCCTATTGGTGTTTAAAATATAACTGGGTGCACCAAGTCAGACACATGTCAAGGTTAGATCTTCTAGAAGAAGGACTCACAGATCAAAAAGACTCAATTAATTCCTTTCTCCTAGGGCATTTTAATGCAATGCTTTCATGTTTAATGTTTAATATGAATGGAATAATTGTTTATCTCTTGCTATCCCCCATTAACACAGATCAGAAGCACCAGCTGCCTAGACTCCACTTCATACTTCCCAGTTGCTCACCCAACCAATAGGTCCAACACTGGAAACAGCCTCTGCAAGTGGAAGCCCCTCCTCTCACACTGTTTCTAACAGACCACCAGCTAAGAGTGCATGCAAACCACTCTTGAGAATGCATCATTGTTCAGAGTCCCAGGGCAGAAGTTTGGTCTCTTTAGGGCAGTAGTCATCCCTGTGTAAAGTTTGTATAAAGACTCTATATTGCAGCAACGTTTACAACAGTGTGGGATGTCATTTGGCCCAGACCACCTGTAGGGCTTTTGCTCTGAAACAGAAGCCCCCTCAGGATGTTGTGCCTGTGCTTGCCTTCTGTAAAGTTTAAAGTCCATCATGAGCTTACACTGTTGCATTTCAGAGGAAACTCCAAGTGAAAGCTTAAGGAGAGAAATAGCTCAGCATAGGGGCTCAGCTGCATGGTCACAAGCACCACTTTGGACACATGTGCCTATCCTTCCCTGAGCTGTGGACTTGAGGAGACAGTGTTCACATTGCTGCTGCAGGAGAGGTGGTAAGTTTTCCTTAGCAGAGAACGAAGTGAGAGGAAGACAGGTCATAACCAGCATTTCACACCTCACCGTTCATTCATTACACTTATTAATTGAATCAGGCTGTTACTAATATTGGCATATAGCTATTCCAACAATATCACCATTAGTCACTCCCACCCTCACAGTTATGTGACCAGGCAAGAGCTGAAAAAACAGCTCCATCTCTTTTTGCAGAAATGCAGAGTTGTGATCAGGCTGACAAAAAAGCAGCTTGACATCCTAACTTGAAAACTGATTAAAGAATCGCTGTAAGAAATTGCTTAATTATGCAATTCATCCCTTATATCAACCTGACATGTCCGATGATAACGATGTTTGCAACTAGTTTAACTGATGCTCCCTAAAGCTAAGCTGAAACCTAGTAATTCCATTTTGTTGAACACTGACTTTGTAGCCTTTGTTTTCATTTTGAAAACATACTGGACAAGAAAAATTAAGATGTTTGATATCAAAAAAGGTGAAGTAGAACATATTTAGAATGCATTTTCTGCCTGGAATATCCTCAAAATTAGTAGCGTTTTCATTTTTGGGAACTACATTTTCTGATGGAAAACAGTTCTGCTGATTTTATTTTTTTAAGAAAGCTTTCCCCAACTTTGAAGTCCAAGATGGAAGAGGGAAAACAGAGCCATCAATTGCAAATTCTTTTATGGAGGAGATCAAGCCACTCACAAAGACCATGGCAAAATCAGTTTTGCTCCAAAGCTAAGCTTAAACTGAACAAGGAGGTAGACTGGGTGCCAATAATTAGTGATTTATTGGTGTTCACCTGTTCTTCTATGTTCATAACCAGCTTGCAGCAGGGAAGTATTACTCTTCAGCTCCAAGCAAGCTAGTTGTCTGTCGCTGACAAATGAAGAGAGATTTGTCAGATCATACCAGTGATGTGATCTTGGAGTTGCAACAACTTTTTGAAGATAGAGAAGGCAACCATGATGCATGCTGATAAAGCCAACAAACTTGGGACCAGGCCTTTTGCTTTCTTTCCCCTGATGCCAAGGAGAGGAGTGTGCCTCGGTCTGCACAGAGTGTTCTCACTGAACAATGTCAGACACACGCCAATTTGGAGGTCTGCCAGTCCAGGGCCACCTCAGTGAACTCCTACTGCAAGGCAGGAGAAACACACAAAGACCAGACCTAGGTTATCGCAGTCTTCCCAGAGAAGGCCAAAGCAACCATTTGTCATCATTATGTTCATTCCCTATTCTTATTTCTGTGGTCTCTAGAAAATAAAGTAGTGCTTGCTAAAAAATAAAAGGAGGGAAAGAACTACTTGAATACCCGAGACTGGCTAAACTGATGGAGAAGATAATGAATAACCAGCATGGCTGGCCTAGCTCCTATTCTTTCTTTATGACTGTTGTTCAACCTACAACTTGAAATATCAGAGCCTGGATTTATTACTTGTCATGGTGTAAAAAGGTTTTGATTGCTTGGCACCTCTCTTCTGTCAAAAAACTTGACAAGAGCATCCACCCATGATGCTTCTCTGTGCATGTCTTATACAGCCGAACCCCAGGCACTCACTTTTGCAGACTCAACTTTAAGCAGCCCAGCAGTCCCAGCAAGGGTCTTGCTAGACTGAGACTAATGTTGAATTGGAGTCTCTATGCCTAGTGCCACAACACATTTTGCATGTGAAAGGACAGAATGAAGGATATAAGCAGAAGAGAAGCAGACACTAGATAGAAAAAAAAAAAAAAGTATGTGAAACATCAGAAGATGAGAAGACAGAACCAGTACTATTTTACTTTTCTATGGTATTTTCCTATCAAATAATCTTTGGGTACTGCATTCTGTACTTGTCTCTCATTTCGCTCACTCCTCTTTAGCAAAGAAATTCCGTGATCGGATTTTCCTCCTCAGTGTAGCCTCAAATAGACTAAGAAAGTAACAGTCCACTGGCAAACAGCCCACAGCTAAAACATGCCAACAAGTTCAAAGGTTAGGGACAATCCTTGTCTGCACAGAAGGACGCAAGATCTTGAATGCAGACATTTAAAGACATAAGCCCCTACTTTTACATTCTGATCCAACTATTACCCCACTCTCACCACAGAGCTTTGTGGAGCCTGCGGAAAGGCAGGGATGATGGTCATCCTTCGCTCTGACACAGGCAGACCAGGTATTGCAGCAAATGTTCAGCTTCTGCTCTGAAAGCATTGCCTTGCTGGCTGGGCCCCCACTGTGTTGGTTCCACAGTCCTGGTCTTGTAATCCTAACATACATTGAACAATCACTGAGCGACAGAATAATTCAAAAAATCAGGATTCAACCTGGAATGACAGAGAAGAACGAACTTGTTCATGCTACATCCTGCCATACACCACTGCAGACAAACCCATTTAAGCAAGAAAAACAAAATATCTTGGACTATTTAAGTTTTCCCAATGGGAACATAACCTCTGCCGATTGTCCCTTAAAAAAAAAGCCAATTCACAGTTCTGGAGAATCATAGAATGGCTTGGGTTGGAAGGGACATTAAAGATCATCTGCTTCCAAGTCCCCAGCCATGGGCAGGGACACCTCTCATGAGAGCAGGTTGCTCAAAGACCCATCCAGCCTGGCCTTCAACACTTTTAAGTTGTAGGGCATCCACAACTTCTCTTGGCAACTTGTTTCAGCACCTCACTGTCCTCATAGTAAAGAATTCCTTCCTAATGTCTAATCTAAGTCTCCCCTATTTCAGTTTAAAATCATTCCCCCTCATCCTATTGCTACACTCCCTGATCAACACTCCCTCACCACCTTTCCTGTAGCCCCCTTTAAGTACTGGAAGGCTGTTATAAAGTCTACCCAGAGCTTTCTCTTCTCCAGGCTGAATGCACTAACTCTCTCAACCCACCTTCACAGGAGAGGTGCTTGAGTCCCCTGGTGATCTTTGTGACCCCTCTCTGGACTCACTTCTGCAGATCCATGCCCTTCATATGTTGGGGACCCCAGAGCTGGATGCAGAAGTGACAAGAGCATGTAGAGAAAATAATATACCCAAATACCTCTATGCATGCAGTCTCACAAAATGACAGAGTTGTGATCACCAGCCCATAGAGAAGGAGGATGGCAGTGCCAGGTTAATGCAAAACCAAGGAAAGACAAACAGAGTGGACAAGGGGCACCTTTGGAAGTATGTGCATTAACTGTGTTATCTTGGATCACATCATTTACACTAACAGCCTCTGATTAGTTGTTTCCTTGTTGACACTAGGCCTGGTTGAGTTGTTAAAAAACAGTAGAGGATACTGGAGATTCCTTCATTACAACAGCTGAAATGAGTACAAACAAGGAAGCTAGAATAAATCACTGGCACACACGTACATGTGCACAACATATACCACACACTTACCCTTACATCTACATGGAGGGCCTCAAATATGGTCCTCCTCTCAAAAGAGGATGCAAAATAGCAGGTTCAGGAGCTAGTCAGCTTGTGTAAGTAAGGAAGAACCAAAGAACAACTTCAGCAGGACTGTGAAATGATGGGGTATGAGCTCCTTATCTCAAGAGACATCACCTGGGGGAACAAGCATGGATTAGACAATAGAGCCAGGCTGGGGCTTGCCTTAACACTAACTTCTGACTTTCTCCCCTCAGTGGCTTTACTTCTCTCCTACTGTCTGATATCTTCAGTGTTCAGTCTGTCTCCTGCTGGAAACAGATATCACTGTCTGGGGATCAGTAAAAACTTTGCAAAGATTCCAAATGCTTATTTTTACTATCTTTGTTTCCTGTTTGAGGGGCAAATTTGAAAGAAATGATAATTCACTTGAGTCAGAGGAACTGCTCAGTTTTATGCTACTCCCCATTAGTAAACCCCCCACAGCCTATATAGGATACATGCTATTTGCAGTCAAGCATAGAAATACTGAAGGAGGAGAGAAATTTCCTCTTCTGACACTATGAGAATGCCTCTGCCAACTCCACTGTGTTACTCCTATGTATACGTATATGTATATTAGAGGTTAGTGTGATAAAAACACTAGCAAGAGTTTAGTGGGAAACAGTTTTGAAGATTTTCAGAAGTTTCCCATACTGTGCCAAGAATTAAGGCATTTCCAGAGGTGAGAGTAAAACCAAAAGAAATGCAGCATGAAGTGATGTGGAAGTTACATGTAGAGATGGAGTCATACCAAGTTCAGACACACACAAGGACAGGCAAACAACAGATCTCCCATGTACGTAGCTCCTGAAGGGTGACCACATAGCTTTGTTTTCAGTTCTGATGAGGAACCTCTGTCAGAGAGCTTTGTAGTATAACTGCTACATTCCTACTGAATGCAATAAAAAAAAAAAAAAAAAAAATCATTCTAACATCTACCCCTACACTATTATCCTGGCCAGGTGAAGCCCTGAGTGGGTAGTTACATTGGGACCCCAGTGCTTCACCTGTCAGGTCTTCTTAAGGTCCTTCAAACTCAACTGCTGAACATTTTTGGACATTTCCACACTATGTGGTCCATGGAAACCAGCTATGAAAAAGCAATTATAGGAAAATTGATTTCTAAATCACAGCTTGCATTCCCTACTGCTGGATGTCCTCAGACACAGCCCATTGATAGCTCTTCTCTGTAGGGGTTAAGCTGCTCATTTTTAGTTTTGTTGTTGGTTTTGTGGGTTTTTTTTAATTATTCAGAAAATCTATCTGTAAGACTTTGGCATATAAACTGTGATAAGATTGAAGCACCACTGTACCATGCTTGATAAAGACATAAAGTTAAGTACAAAGTTTAAAACCTCATTTTTCATTGCCATCTTCTGGTCAGAATGGTGTAGTGTGTTTTCTTGCTAAAACAAGCTGTAATATTGGGCAGAGATGCAAGATAGGCCACAAGTACAACTCTGGTGTAACTGCAGTGATGTGCTAGTGTGAAGGACAGGTATAAAAGCAGCTGTCCCGGGATCATCACCCATTTGTAACAGCTGCTCAAAAAAGCAATTCTGCAAAAAATCATACATTTCAAGGTATTTGAAAGCAAAGTTTACAGACACCTTTTTCTTAAATGCATTTATCCTCCAAGTTTTTTCCCCATACTTTACCATTTAACCATTTACTTAACCATTAACATGGTTATCAATCATTTCAGCACCCCCATCACATTTAATAAGGGAAAAATAGCCTTTAAAAATAACTCTATAGTTACAGCCTGATCTCTTCCAGATCAATATCCTCAAGCAAACATTAATATTTGGGTCCAAGCTGATACAGTTCCCTGATCTGGATGCAAACTAGGCTTGAAATACACACACCACAGCTTGCAGTGATCTGTGTATCTATTGCCCCAATACTCAGAGTTGCAGCCCTGGTCAAGCTGGAAATTCATGTTTATGCGCCCAATGGGCACAGATAGGTGCAGATAGAACTATGTTCACTGTCAATCTGACCCTGACACCTGGATGGGAACTGGCCACCTTGGTCCTTTCTGCTTTTAGAGTCACCTACACAAAGTGAGGCTCTTTTGACTAAGCTGAGAACAATTTTCTCTGTATCATTGTGGAAGAGCGCTACTCAAAACCAGCTTTCACAGTATTTCCCCATCTTGAATACAGCAACCCAAGTTTCACCTGAAACACACACAAAATTTCCGCGAGATTTCCAGAAAAAAAAAAAAAAAAAAAGAGTCAATCCATGGAGCTTTTGCCCAGCTCTCCCTGCAGACTGGAAGACAAAGAAGTCTGGATGCCCTATACTTGCCTACAGCTTTGTTAGTGAGCACCTGCCCTGTGGCCATTAGTCACACCACAATGGGGAAGCAGTTGAATATTTACACATCACACCTCTTGAATCTATAATTTTGAGACTTTTTGGCCAATCCCCAAGCTCTGCGCTCTTTAGCCTTTAATTAAACAAGCTGGAGGGTTTAACTGAGAATTTAAAACACAACAAGAAAAGAGCAATGAACATAAATAAGTTTAGCCATAGAAAATAAAATACAGCAGGATAAAGGAGGAAAACCACAAACACTACAGCAGCAGGTATTTGCAATAACCAAGTTCTCTGCTCCTCCTGCAAAAATACACCCAAGTCAAGTGCCAATACACTTTGGCACTCTGAGCAGTGCCAGAGCTGCTGCAGGTGCACTGGGATGGTTTGTAATTCCTCTCCAGAGCAACAAAACATGGGTATTTTCCTCATGCTTTCAGATACTCTTCATACTGTACAGTTTTCCCTGTGCTCTCTGCAGATGGGTCAAGAGCCCTTCCTCTGAAGCACCATCCCATGGAGGTAGTGAGGGGGCTGCTCGTGCAGGTCTCCTCCAACCCCTGGGTTACTCATCATGTTCCTGTGACAGTGCTGATAGTCTCAGCTTGGCTGCTCTTTCCTCAGTTCTGTTGGTAATCTGCGCTGCAGACTGTTTCTTTTCAGCTTGTTTGTAATAGGCTCAGCATGTAGCTTGGTTAAAACCAGGATTACAAGGTCTTTTACCACAACATATTTTCAAAGGCTCATTTATTTTTTGAGCCTTAGATTTGAGTGATAACCAATTGTATGTTTCTGCTTCACAAGCAAGCAACTTGATAAAACCCTACTCCCTTTAGATTCCCTCTTAATCGTTTAAACTATTTACCAAAGAGGTGGATTATCCAGATATACAGTTATATTTGTTTATAAATTTTATCTATTTCACTCAATAACTATTTAAGAATACCATTAGGGGGTTAAAACCACAATCTGGTTAAGCCTGTCCCTGTATATGTTTGTACAGGTACCAGTCTTCAATTAAACTTCTTTTTATCCACTAGCAACCCTGGTTTTCTAGATAAGCATTGATATCCCAGTCCCATAAAAAATTATTTTGATGAGACTCACACTGTTAAAACTCATTTATTCAGAAGGTGGAAACATGCAGCAGTTCCTTCATGACTATCTCAAGAAAAGACTGTATCCAGATTTGACTGACACCAACTCCACCTTCCAAGTGGATCAGATCTGTTATGATTGATGTTCTTGTTTATGTCTCAGAGCTAGTACTACTGGTTAAAGCATTCAAACCACATTTTAGCCACCACTGTAATATGTTTTTACACCTTGCAAAACCTGGTACTTTTTAAAAATTAAAATACTTGGACCTTGAATCACTTGCACCAGAGAGAAGGAACTGATGATAGCACCTGCATGCTCCTTGTACAAGCTGTACAGCCCATTGAGCCTGAGAGCTGATTAACAGTGGTAAGAAATGTGTCTGAGGAGACTAAATGTCAGTGAGAGACCCAGATGAGTTATGCTGGCTTTTTACTACTTACTCCTTCAGCAAGCAAAATATTTTTTCTTGTTCAACTCTGGTAAGCTACTTAACGGATCAATCAAAATGAAAATATCATTAGCAACAATTAATAATGGGGAAATGGCTTGTATAACAGCATACATAGGAGGACATCTTGCCAGGGGACTGCTTATGAAACACCACTTCCATTGGCACTATAATTACAACTACTTGCATCGTATTTGCAGGTTTAGGCTACACTGCATAAGTTGTATACAACATTTCTGTAAGACCAAATTCCAGGCACTTAATAAATATGTCTACAATTTTTGGATTTGTCCCACTTGTAACATTTCGCATCACTGGGTGCTACTGCACATGCTAGGTGAAGGACAACACACGGAACCGAAGAGCTGTGCCCAACAGTGGACGCTGGCAAAATTGCAGCACAAAACAAAGCAGGATGAGGTAGTTGACATTAATCCAGTGGAACAGCTGGAGCTTTGAAGAATTCTAGGAGGCTCCTCTGAATTTATCAAAAAAAACCAAACCAAAACACCAAAAAACACTTAAAAAAGGAGAAGAATCACACAGAACAACTCAGTTTTTTTCACCTTGTCTTAGCAGCAGCCTGACCTTCCCATCTGCAGTTTGTGGTTGTAGAGCATTTTACATTGAGGTTGTCAACCACAGGATTTGTGGACTGTGTAGATGACACCACATACAAGCAGGTGGCCTGCATTAAGTACATATATGCCACACAATTTCAGCTTTCAGGTAACGAAAAAGTTCAAGGAAAAAATAAGGATTAGTCAGAGAAGGCTGAGATGAAAAAAAAAAAAAACCCAGAGGAAAAGGAAGCAGGAAAGAGAGAATTAAGGCATCAGCTTGTAAATAAGCAGCTTCCCTTACAAAGTAACCTGGTCAAACAGTATAGATTTAGTTATTAAGCTGTTTGATGCAGAATCAAAGACGGGAATCCCTGAGACGTCTGCCTGAAGGAGTAACACACAGAAGAGTGCTATAATCCCCCCCACATAAACACTTACCAAAGCCAACAGGGCACACAAACCCAGCCTTCATCCCTCTCCCTTGAGGACTGCAGTCCTCCGCCTTGTTCTCTGGTCTTTTAACCAGCTTATTGTAATCGCTCAAACATGAGGATTCAGATTCCAGTCAAACAGCATAAGAAGCACATAGCACTGGAAGAGGTTGCCCAGGAAGGTGGTTGAGGCTCCTTCCCTGGAGATATTCAAGGTGAGGCTCAACAGAGCCCTGAGCAACCTGGTCTAGTTGGGAGTGTCCCTGCTGACTGCAAGGGAGGTCAGACTAGATGACCCTAGAGGTCCCTTCTGGCCTACAACATTCTATGATCTATCGCAGCTGAGGCAAGGGAGATACTGGCACTGCAGCCTCTATTGTTTGCACAGCAAAGGCTCTTTCATCTCAAAACACAATATGCTAATTTGAAGAAATTTTCCCTTGAAACAGTTCCTCTAAGTCTTATGAAAAATTAAATTTTGGAAAAAAAATAGTTTTGGAAACCCCACAGGCCTTCAAAGAACTAGAAACTTAGCCAATATGTTCCACAATCCCTGGGTTCTGTTCCTACCCATATATTTTACCTGCTGGAATTAATGCAAATGCTAAAAAAATCTTCAAATAAGGCATAAAGTACACTTCTGGTGTGGGTTTCTGGGGGAAGGTTTGCTTGGGCTGATTTAGAAGTGTCATAGCTAGGTTTTGGAGTCAAAATTCCTCATAGTGTTCATTGCCCACAGTTTCTAATCCTGGGAGGCTGTGATCAATACCATGACAGCTTCACTTCTTCCCCATACCACATGGGTTGCTCTTTGCAGAGGAAGTTTTTGGTGCCTATATTTCTGATTAAGACTGAGACCAAAAACTTCTACATACACATAGTTTTATATATACTTATACACACACCTGCATATAGTATTTGATCTTGCAAACACTTATTCATCCAGTGACATTTACATCAATGGGCAGACATCTGTAACAAGGAGCAAGCACATTTCCATGGTCATATCTATGTACATATTGAGGTGACTATATACAGGATAGGATTCAAATAGATTATTTTTATTCTATTAAAAGCAAAAGATATTTGACATCATGTATGTCAACAGAGCTGGAAGCCCCTTCGGCATGATAACACATAAAGCACTATTTATACACCATAGGCACTTGTTCTGCTACAAAACACCTATTACTTTATCTACTTGCACATCAAGTGGTTCTGAGGCTTTTTCTCAGGAGTAGTCATCAAGGAACAGATTTCCAGTGTAACCCAAATGCCAGAGCTGTCCATTTTCAGCTGCACCAGTGATACATGACTAATGCTGAACAGCCTCAAAAGACTGTCTGCCATGTTGAAGAGCTGCAAAGAAATTGTACTAGAAAGAAGTAGAAAGCAAATGACACTGCTTTCTCTCCAGAACCAAGCAAGTTTCTAGGTCTGAAATAAAAACCTGGAAGTAGAAAGAAAAAAAAAAAAAGAAAGAAAGAAAAAAAAAGAAGTCATCTGGGGAGCAAGTAAATTTTTGTCGCAGAGCTTGCTGTTAGAAAAGCTTGCAACACAGAAGTGATGACGCTTTAGTAGTGGATACAGGCAGCTGCTGAAAGATTGTGCTGTCACCTGTGGTCAGGCCTAAGCCATGCAGGTGAGATCTTGGCCTTACTGTCCCAGGTGCTCCAGAAACCTTTCATCAGGGATAGTGGCCATTGCAGTCCCTATTGGCAGCTTTGCCTAGTGTTAATTCACTGAATTCACTCGTCCAGAAATGATTTTTTGGGAGGTTGTGATTTGCTTTAAATTCACCAGTTCCCCTCACTCTCACATCACTAGTCACGAAAACAGATTCCCCAAACTCACTAAATAATGTAACTCATCCTCAACATTAGTTAGCTCAACTTATCCTGAAAAAGGTTAGGTTTGAAAAATGTTAATAAAAACAGTGAGGAGAGCAAGTCCCCCCTGAACTAATGAATAGTTCCAACTACTTTTAACACGCAGGACAGGTGCTGTGGGTTATACTATTCTCAAGGCATTCACAGAAGCAACCCAACCTATTTACTCCCAAGAGCAACCATGTGCTCTGTCTGCCAACATACTTCACTCACCTTTACACATTACCAGTGACGACAGCACCAGCTTTAGAAGGCTTATTATTGGTAACTCCTGAATTCCAGTCCTCTCTAGTACCTGAACTTATGAAAAGCAAAACAAAGGCATCTGGAGCTTGGATATTCTTCTAGTAAGTGCTTACATTACAGCAGCACCTGGAAACGTGACCAAGACTGCACAAAGTTAGGTGCTGCATACACACTGAACAGGTAGTCCTTGCCAAAAATAATTTACTATTTTGACATACTGTGGGCTCTTGCTTAAGCCTGTTCACAGAACCCAACAGATCTAAGGGCCACAACCTGATCCACCCTCTACCAAGGCCAGCTTCAGTGAATGATGAATTCTGTCCAGGGCCAGATTCATGCCCTACTCCCAACTAAGGGGCACGTGGAGGAGATCATAGCCGAGAAACGGAGGCTGCAACTATTTTTACTCAAAACAAGACCTGCATGGTGTACAGAAGCAGTATAGGCATTAACCAACTTTCATCATAATAGAGACAAAACCTTGAAAGTAAGGGCACATCTTGAATACTCTTAGCCACTGTGAAGACTGCCTACGTAATTCCATGGCTAGAACATTAGACATCAGAACTTCAGCTGCTGCTCAGAGATCTCCTGCATCCAAGGTAACAAGCCTCCTTGCAGGGACTGACCAGCAGCACAGAAACCTCAACCAGAACCCCATTCACAACACCCCAGCAAAGCTGGGCAATTAAAGCAGCCAAGCTCAGCTGAGAATCCAGAGCTGAGAAATTCGAGGCAATTAGAGAGATTTGAAGTCAAAGCAGAAAGCCAGTCCACAGGTCAGATCCAGTGATAGCCAGTTACCACAGGGGTAAGACATAACCAGAGGCAGGCCAGGAAATCAGCCTATGCACTGGGGTCTGTATCAATGGGGTTCATTCAGGAGAAAGCACAGCCAGCCTGCAGAGCAGCACCTACCTGCAGCACAGCTCAAACCAGAATTCAAGGCCCCTTCCCTAGGTTAAGTAGGAACCCTGGGCCAATAAGCAAGGACTGTCTGAGGCTGATCAGGGCAATTAACCCTATTAGTGCCAGCAGGGCCCCAACCCGTGTGTAGAAGCACCATTTTAAAGGCCCATTTATTTGCTTATTTGATTGACCATTTGTCAGCAGTGCCCTTAGGTATTAGAAAGAAATTATGAAATTTCTCTGGGATCCTTGAGAATTTTTTCCCGCTCCTGCTTGCCTGTTGCACATCTCAGTGTATTAATCTCTTCTAGAGAGAGTTCACACAGCTGTGGCTTGAACAAGTAAACAGTTGCCGCTGTGAGACAAGTAGAAAGCTCAAAGAAATTAATAGAAAGCTCCTTTCCTGTGATTTGAGTCAGCTTTGAATCATCATTCAAAAGCACATCATCACTTTTGTGCTGGAAGCTTGTGTGCTAAAGAAATCATTCCCACCCCTCATCTGCCTGCTGAATTAAAGATTTATTTTGCCACTACTTTCCTCTCCAGAGTCCCTGGTTCAGGAGTTACACCCATGTTGCCCATTAGCCCCATCACAAGCACTGCTCTAGCTGTTGATGAAGTGCCTCATGAAGATGCACTGGGTACAAAGGTCACTCCATCCACAGTCCAGTTGGATATAGTTTGAGCAATTAAATTTGAATGCAGGAAAAGGGAAGACAAGTTTGTTTTGAAACAAAAAAGTATTCTTGATTCTGGGAATTAAGAGAAATGTTGGAACCTGGGGGAATAATATTTACGATGGCACTTCCAGAGCAAAGTAAAACTGACTCCGCAAGCCAAGAAGAAATGTTCAGTATCACTCAGCTTTTGGGAAATCTACTCTACAGGTCAACTTCCAAGTGGTACAGGATCCATACATTCACCAGTTTGATAGGTATAGAGACAGTAATGACACATTGCTGGTGTGTCAGCACGAGTGTCTGAGTGTGTGTGTGTATACAATTCAGATTTCCATGCTATTCTTATTGTGCTCCCTTTTCCTCTAGCAAAATGTCTCTCAGACATACCCCAAAAGAAGTTTAAAAGTGGAAAAAGGAGAAAGAAATGTCTGGTAAAGTAACCAAAAACCATTTTACCTCAAAGATGCAGGACTGAATATGGACCTGGTTTGCAGAAGATTATTTCCATTGTTTAATCTTCATTTTCTTATTAAAGGAATCACTGAGAATTTTTAGTCTGGTGTTTCTTGTTTCCCCTTGGTAAAAGAAAATTATGTTTTTTCTACTCCTTCAGTATACTTATATCACTAATTTTTTTTAATGCTCTAAATGGAGGATGCATCTAAAGTATGATGACTTTCACTTGACCTCCTATTTTCCCAGCCAAAAAGCCAAGTCAGAGCCCTGTTGTATTGGTAGCAATTTAAACAGCAAACACACTTCAAGACTTGTAAAAGCTAAATAAGGTGAAGTAGATGAAGAAATGGCTTATAGGAGACTTCAGAGGGAAGATGCTGTATGGTGCATTTCCTATTGGTAAATGGGTATGTTATCAAGCAACCCGAGGGCTGACAGCTGAGGCTGCTGGCTCTCTAGGAGACTGATCCTATTCAGTTGTATTCATTTCACTTTGCTTTGTCTATATTTGTCTTCCCTGGGCTTCTCCAATGTGTGTCATTTTGTTATGTGTACAGAGAGCTCTTAAATAGAGTGGGACTGAGTATCCCAGAGAGGCTCTAGTCTGCTTGACTAACCGCATTACTGCAGTCATACCAGTACTCTCCACTCTTGCTCATTAGCAAGAGAAAATTTGTGGGAGAAATGCTGTGCAGGGCCTAGGTCAGAGAAAGAAAGTGATACTAGAAGCATTTGGAGAATGAGGATGTGGAAAATAGCCATGAACAATTTCCAGAAATGCCCCAGGAGATCATTGCCTTATTCAATGCCACTCATTTCTGCCAACCTATTTTTGTCTCAGCCCTGAATATGTCCATCTCAGGATAGGCAGCTTACTTGGTAATTTTTAACTCATGGCACTAACTGAATTGTTATTGAATGTGATTAATTAGAACTGGAACATGGCTCTAACAAAGAATTTATCAGATCCTTTTCTGCTCCCTCCACTGACTCACTGATTCCCAGTGGCTTTGCAACTTGGACATGCTCATACAATCCTTGGCAAGTCCCAGGTACCTGAACTCTACTGGAACCTGCTGCCTTATGGGCAGGCAGCCTGATCCTCCTCCACCCAAACATGAGCCACTGGATGGAACAGGTTTTTTGCTTGCACATTTTCATCTACAAGAGCACAGAGACTGGCTCAGCAGACCACTACCTGGAGCGCCAGCACTCAGGTCAGGTTTATTGAGCTGGAATAATGCACACTCCACAGCAGGACAGCAGAAAGATTTGGAAACCAGCCTATCTAGGCTCCTGGATTCCAATGGCAACTTAGATCCTAAGTATAGATTAGGTTCTAAACATCTTTGTGGTGCACAGTGGCAGAGGCTTAATATTACAGGCAAATATATTAGGATGCTAACTCTGCAGATGTGTATGTACACACAGAGTCACATATACATTCACCATAAGTCCAAGGCATTTTATGTGTCTTGTAATATCCTTGACCACAATGATGTCAAATTACACTGAATTTCCAGCCTGATTGTACCTGGAATGGAGAATGTAGTTTTATTTGGTTTTAAACTTGGCATTTTTTGTTTCATTGGCCATCTCTTCCTCTATTTATTCCCCACAGAAGCAAGCAATTAATTTCTTACCTCAGAGGTCCCTGGGCAGAAATCCTGCTATCCTTGTGTCAGCTGGCAGCTCTTGGTAATGGACACCAAAGAAAGAAGATATTTGATGCCAAGAGCCACACATCTTTTGATCCAGGATACAGGTTTTCCCTTCCCAGACCAAGATGGTGGTTTTGATCTTGTTCCTGTAACTTCTGCTGAACATGTCATGTACAGGAGACAAACATGAAAACAACTAGAAGGGAGATTTTAACTGAGCTGCTTGTCAACAAAACATGTTTTCATCTGAATGAAAAGGCAGTATAGTAAAGCTAAATTTTTTCTGAACTATTAGAACACTTTTAAAATTGAACACATACATTTTTTTATTTCTAAGTGATCCTTCAAAATGAAATAATAATTGGGTTTTTCAGTTTCAAGGGAAGTCACATTTGTTTTCAGTCTGAAATTCAAAATCAGCTGAAATTATGACTTCTCCTGAAATGTTTGGTTCTGCCATGGGACAGATTCAGACCACAAGCAGTCCAAAACTGGAGAACTTTCAGGCTATTCTACACAGAAAGTCACACAAATCATGAGAACTTAGCATTGCCATTCTGCCAAATTTGCATTCCCTAGAAATTACTTCAAGCACTGAGCTACGTCTTCTAAATATGTAGAATTTATCTTTGTTTTAGGGGCTTGCATGAAACTGAGGCTTCAAATAAACTTAGGGAAAGTTATTCATCTTCTCTGAATGCAGACAGAAAAAATCAAGTCCTGGCTTGAGCAAAACGCCATTTATTAAACTAACTCCAAAATATGCCCAGGCAGCTGGTGCCTCACAGAGAATTAGGGCAGTTTGGAAATCTAAAAAACAAAACAAACCAAAACATAACAGCAACAAAAAAACCCCAACAAACCACCAAAACATGACAAAGCTTTCCTGTTGGTCTGTTTAGCGCCCAAGCAAAATGCTAAATCCAGATGTGTTTCATCCCTGGCCCATGCATGAAGTGCCAGAGTGCTGGGTTAGTAGACATTGAAGCTTTGGACTTTAGTGGGTATTGAAGCTTAAGTGCCCATCCTGTTCTCGGTAGCCGAGGACCTGCTGTTTGGGTATCTTTAGAGAAGAGAGATTCAGCCTGACATCAGCTTACCTCAGATATTATTTTCAAACACAAGGCATGGCACACTTAGACAATTGCACTAAAAAACAAACAGAAGTAGGTTGATGGCTGTTTACACTAGACTTAGAGTTCCCTTCCATATATAATGTCTCAACTTACAAAAAATACACATATTTAATCCTAATTTTCCAAGACCTTCGTATATTCATCATCATGGTAACGTGCTTTGGCACCTGAGACCAAATGAAAAGAAATGAGAACAGAACAAATATATACTAAGAAAGTTCAGTCCTACCCACTTCTTTGAGCTAATCATCTCATCTGTACACTGCTCAGCAAACAAAAGGTGATCCAAATCGGCTGTCCTCCCTGATTTACCTAAGGAACGTAGAGCAGGTAGACCGTGTCACCTGGGGGTGTGAGTTCTGTTTTGGGACCACTGGGCCCAAGTGGGGAAACATTAAAAAAAAAAAAAATAATTACTTAATATCAAGTAGCTAAGTTTGGAATAAAAAAAAACAAAAACCCTCTCATTCTTTCACCACTGGTAACTTCAGTGGGTTTTGTGGACCAATTTGTGACACAAACTGCCAGCAACATTTCAGTCTCCAATTCTTTTTCTCTGGGCCTTGGGTCCCCACCTGTACACACAGGATACTAGCATTTTTCTAGTTCACAGAGGTTTTGAGAGGCTAAAGAGGTCAATGTAAGGGGAACAGGAAGGGGATGTTATCAGATCACAGAAGATAGTTTCAGTACTGCTCCATATGTAGTTACAGCACAATTCAAAACAGCTAGTAACAGCCTCACCAGCAGTACAGCTGTACCACAGGGAGCTCAGGACTCTGTTTGGGTCCAGGGACAGATGCTGAGGCAAGCAATCCTCCCTGTCACCTAAGTGGCACTGTCAAACACACAACTGTGAACTTACCCATCTCTGGATGTGTACCTGACAGGTCTTGGGTTGTGTTTTACAATGACCAGGCTACCAAGAGCTCCACAACTCTCTTCTGAGACTGGAAGATGCCACTCCTGTCTAGCATGGTAAAGACCTGTCCTTACTTTCAACACATTTTGACCAGGCGGCAGTGGAACGTTTGCTTACTACTAGCTACTTAAATCCCTTTTCTTTTCCACCCAACAAATATTTCTCCAAGCCAAACACAAAGAGTTATATTGTACACAGTCTTTGAAACGTGCATTGAATTTTCAAGGAGGGCAGCATACTTGTAGATATTTTGAACTGGCAAAATAAAAGGAAATAGATAATGCAACGGTGGAGAATTGAAGCATGACTTTTCTGATGTTTGTTTTTTTTCTGTGCCAGAAAAGATTCAATAGTGTGGAGGATTTGTCTGCAAAGTCATTCTTTGCCCTCCTTCCCTTTCTTTCCATTACACCCCTGCCCCTGCCTACCCCCCACTCCCCACTCCTCAGCCCTAGTAGCTGAGGATTCTCATGATAGTTCATGAAATGCCTCATTTGCAAAATAAAGTATCACCAGCACCTGTTAGTAAAGAAAATCATGACCAACATGGTACTCTAACCTTTCCACAGGACAAAAACAGATTAGCGTGGCGGTCAGGTAGGAAACCCCATTTGGAAACTACCCAGGCTGCAGAAGCTGTGGGTGTTGCAAGATACATTGCTCCTTTCAGTCAATTATACGTCACTGTGTTTGCAGAAGTGGTATGTAAGCTACAAAACAGAGGTTGTGGCTATTCATATTCACCAAGTTGCTTATTTTTGCTAAGTTCAAATATGCCCTTAAATGCTACAGCTGTATGTTGAGTTTCAAGGTCTGTGTGTGTAAGGAATTTCTGCGTGCAGATCTCATGTCTGTAAGGAAAGTTGGCTGATTAATTCTCTCTGTGTCAGTTTTCCTTCCACGAAATTTGTGTCCACAAAAGTCTGAGAAAAGAATGGGCAAGAAGAGAGCAAGCCTTCTTGTCTGGAAAAGGATAGATCCTCAGTCAGATGTCTGCCAAAATGCAACTGGAGTTACATGCATTGGCCTCTGCAGGTTACACCAAGAGAGGGTACAGCATGGGTTTCTTAGGTACTGATGGCACAGCACTTCAGGGTATCAGGCCTGACAGATTTAAAAATTAAATAGAACAAGGTAGATCCAGTAGGTCGTTATTTTGTCAGAGTTGTTAACAATCCTTTCCGTTTTAATGGCTGATAATTTCCCTAAAAATCTTGCAAAAAGAATATTTAAAACTTGGATTATTGAAGAACACACCTTAATGGAAAGCAAGCTTTCAGACAAAGAGGCTTTGGGCAACAGATCAGAAATACTGGCCTTTTCCAAAATGTACTGAATTCTTTAAATTATAAAATATTTTAACAAAAAATTGTATAGCAGAGCTAGACATCAAATTCTATTCTGATATCCTGCACCACCATGAACCTCCTTCTAAGTATTCATGGTGACTAGGTTGCTTATGGGTAAAAAATGGAAAGTAAAGTAATTCTCTGGGATTACTGAAATGGTGGTTGACATCAGGTGGGGTGTTAGCACCTGTGTGCATGTATCTGAGAAACAAACAAGTTTGCATTCAATAGTTTTATGGAAAATCTCAAGGAATAAACAAAGAAATCTTTCATAATCTGTTACTGTAGATCAGAGATCTTGCCAATACTTTAATAAAATGATCACCCAGCTCACCTCTGGAGGATATTTAATCATTGTGAGTAGAAAGGTGGCAGATGTAGTGCTTCTTTTTTACCTCCACATCATTTGACTCAGCTCAGAGCAGGACATGCTGCTTGGCATTCACTACCTGTCCACCAGCCTACACAGCAGCTTTGTGAGGATCAGACGTGTGTCAGCTCATCTCATTCGCTTTCTCTTCTCTCCTTCTCAAAAGAATCGGTCTCAGCTGATTTGACCTGAATTCTTTGTCACCAGAAAAAAGCAAGGCACATATGCTCAGGTGAGAGTGTGAGGCTGGTGCGCAGACATGCAGGTACAATGGTGAGGAACAGTTAATCCCAATAGCACAGCTACCCCTCACACTGCACCCCTCTGCCCCCACAATGCTACAGGTACTGTACCTTAGGCAGCTCTGATGAATGAAGGATTTAATTACAGACATCCAAAGGGGCAGGGGAGTTGAGATGTTGGGATTTGCACTCCTTGATTCTCAGTGGGTTGTTGACCCCAGGGCTAAATGTAAAGCCATTGGGAGTGCTGGGATGCTGGTGCTGCAGGCTTGCAGGATTGCACCCCAGAGAATAAATCCCTTCATGATGAATGGTTTTCTGGGGGCGTGCAAAATGTTTTGACATGAAATGTCATACAATGCAAAGCTGATCTTGAAGTTCCATGGCACATGCAGGTCAATCAGAGGAAACCCAGGTTTGCTCCCTTTCCAAAAGGGGATTCCCATCCCAAACAATTCGGCATATTGTACAAATAAATTTATTTACATGGAAATAAAAAAACAAACCCGCTCATATTTTAAACAATCCCTATTTGTCTCAACAAAAAGTTGCATTTCACGTCTTGCACACAGACAGGTGACGCACAACACACCTGGCCTCTGACTCATCTAATTTCTTACTGTTACTTTGTGGTTTATGCTGGAATTGCTTAGCCATAAAGCCTGCAAATTCATCAAGGCTCGTCCATAGATTTTCTAAGACTATATCTGCATTATCAAGTAGATGGACTAAAAGGAGCAGAGTCAAGACCAGGAAAGCTTTTGCTGAGGAGTCTACATCCACAGTAAATGCATTTTGTGGTTGGATTAGTTTTGGTTTGGGATTTTGTTTTTTCTTTTTAATTCATGCCACCCACAATCAGGTCCTAGGGATTGATTTCCCAGAAGAGACTGAAATGGGTTAAGGGAATGTGTATTCCAGATAGGTTTCCTCTAAAGAGACACTAATTCAAGCATCCTTAAGATGGCACCACGGTGCAAACAAATCTACTAAAACAAGCTCCTGATCTGAACTGAAATACTAATGCAGACACATTCTTACATCTTCACAACAGTTTTAATTAATGAATCTGTAATCTCCATTCGGATTTAAGAAGAAAATCAGTTAGCAGTGCTAAGAGGGAAAAACAAAACAGGACTCAGCATTCCTCAAAAATTTGTATTATCTAGGATCACACCAGAAAAGGCATTAACGTTACTAAGGATATGAGACAAATAAAGTTTGCTTTGCCTTGATCTCCAAGGTAGTTGATTTATGAGTTTTATCAACCCACCAGCCTCTTACAAATCTAATGTAAGAAGCCTCCTATCTTGTTGAATAAGGGATGGGCCTATTTTTCTTTCTGTAAATCTCACCTGACCTCAGAGGGAGTGGAAGAAAAGGGGGGGAGGACTAAGAAAAGAAAAATAAACAAGAAATTAAGCATGGGATAAGATCAAGACTACCATTCATTTGCCCTAAGTGTGTGAGATAAATTAAAGAATAGAGATCCCTATCTGGGCAAAATGTGCATCCAGTACCCTTCTTCCCCTCCACTGAAGTAGGAAATATGTAGTTTATGGCCAGCTGGGACAAACTACTGAATGGCTTTGAGGCAATAAATCGCAGAAGCTGGTTTGTCCACATTTCTTTCTTTTCTTCAGACTGTTTGGATAAATCTCCCACAGAGAAAGTTACGCCATGCAGGGGATTCAGCAAAATGCATGAAAAATGGACTCAGGTCACCTACAAATTCTTCAGCTCTGGCCAAGGTCCAGTTGTGGCTTTAATAGAAGACAATGCCTTAGTGCTCTCCTTCCCCAAATCCTACAAGGGCAGCTGTTCAAACATTTATCATGAAATGTTTCAAAAAATAGCTCACTGTAGTACAATGATGCTATTTGAGCCCTCCGTTTTGTTTCCGGGACCTACAGAACACGTGCGGGTTTGGGTGGGGTCATCCCATAGTCCCACAGTTGGCTTAATTTACTCACTTTCATGCTAAATATTTCACTAATTATTTTTTTTTCCAATATGTTCCTGTTTTTTCCCCAAACTGGTTCACCTTTGCTGCAGCAAATACTCATCATATTGGGAAAAGACCTCCTTCAAAGAGAAATAGAGCCAGAAGAGAGATGGCTTGCTTTGTCATACTGCTTCCAACTGTTCCTCATATCCTCTCTTTCACTCATTCACTTCTCAGTTTCATTCAGCCTATTCCCATTGAAGGATGCTCTGGATGCTACAAGTCTACATGAGACCAAGGAGGACAGACAAACTTCCTGAAGGAGAAATGCATTGGGTTACTAAACTCCTTCTGGCTCTGGCAGTTCCTAAGCAGCAAACAGTTGGATTTGAGAGTGTCATATCCCCTTGCCAAGTTATTATGCATTCTCCTGTGGGTTGCTTTTGTTACTATTGGAGACAGCACACTAGGATAGATGGACCTTTGGGCTAAGGCTGTCACAGCCTTTGTGTTCAAAGGAGACCGCTTGTGTGGGGAACCAAGGTCCTTCTCTTGTGGATAGAGGAAGGGACAAGAGGCAGTTCATTTCACACCAGGATGCTAAGAGCCACTATTTAAATGACCTTCCAGCCTGAACCAGGCATGAGCCAGTTATCTAAAAATGTAAACTTCTGATTACTGCTCACAGAGGTCCTGTGGGGCTGTTGATCTCCTCTATATTCTGGAAATACGATTACAAGAAAGGTTTGATTCTCCTCAGAAGGTGGATTATAAATTACCTATGTGAACTTCATGGCATGTGTTTGAAGGTTCCCCAATTGCCTGTGCCATTGCAGTGCAGCAGGAAACAGCAGCACAGCCAGCCAGTCTGCACCCAGTGCTAATCCATGCCTCTGTTTGCCTTTCAACAGCCAAATTTCTTCAGCCGGGGTGGCTGAAATGAGGCAGCTAATACTATACTTAATGACCTATTTAATGGTCCATTTTCCAGAAGTGATGAGAACTTATGATTATCCCTGTGCTCAGTGTGAACTGTGGCTGTGCAGCAATCAAAAAGTCCAGATTAGGCATTCAGATGCTTAATTTTAAATGTGTAAAAGTTGAGAGAAAGAAAGAAAGAAAGAAAGAAAGAAAGAAAGAAAGAAAGAAAGAAAGAA
>VZTM01003418.1:419727-458290 GCA_013400555.1 Jacana jacana | reverse complement strand
AAGAAAGAAAGAAAAGAAAGAAAGAAAGGAAAGAAAGAAAGAAAGAAAGAAAGAAAGAAAGAAAGAAAGAAAGAAAGAAAGAAAGAAAGAAAGAAAGAAAGAAAGAAAGAAAGAAAGAAAGAAAGAAAGAAAGAAAAGAAAGAAAGAAAGAAAGAAAGAAAGAAAGAAAGAAAGAAAGAAAGAAAGAAAGAAAGAAAGAAAGAAAGAAAGAAAGAAAGAAAGAAGCCTTAGATCCTTCAAATGTAGATATGTCAAAATAAAACACATCCTCCCACTGACTTCCATGGGTCTCAATGCAAGCCAGGAGAGTTAGTCTTTCCTAGAAGCAGAGTAGCTCCAGCTTGTGGCTCAGCAACTGCTGCACACTCTGTCCCTGCTCTGCATCATAGTGGCTGCCCAGAGATACTCCAGCAGTCTCTGCTGAGAGGGCAAATTTGACCTGGATGCCCACTGGTGCAAATCCATGATGTCATTGACTGGAAAGTCCTGGCTTTTTCAACCTCCTCTGGGTGGCTATGGACCTCTCCATCCACTACATGCACCCTATCATTTCAGGGATTTCAAGGTAATAAAAGAGCTCAGCTAAGTGGCTGCATGCGAGACATTTGCACAGCTCAGAAAGCAATTATCATTTCTGAGCAGCAAGGCTCAAGCACAGGCTTTGTTGATTTTGGCTCAGGATTGGGTGTACTGATTTGCCTGAGGTGCTATTTATGAGTTAACTCACCATCTCGGGGTGAAGCACTGTGGAATGAAAAGCCTTTCCCGAGCAGGAAAAAATATGCTGGCACTCTGGAAAGGGAAGTTCTGCTGCTTGTATGAGGTCCCTTGTTAGCCCAATGCAGGCCCTTTCCATCCAGAGCTCCATCTGCCCCTGTGGCACCAGGTACACCTGCCAACAACCAAATCCTTTTTGCCATGTAAACTGGCCCATAGTGACCTCCACTCCCCATGTGAGCAGGATTTACTAAGTGTCAGAGTATGGAGTAGTAGAGACTAACCACAGACATTGATTTGAAGCCTGGTACTCAATAACTTCTAGCAGAGTTGAAGAGTGGGTTTTCAGGTCTGTGAAGGACAGTGGACTTTAAGCGTTACACTCATCATTAAGCATTTTAAATTTAAGTCTCTTCTGGTCTGCAGATCTTGAAGTCCAACATTTATTTTGGAAACACTGAAATATTTCTGCTTTTACTTTTGGGAGCCTTAACATTCACAAAGATAGTGAGAACTAGTAAGTTCGGCATAGCTCTCAGGCTTAGAGTCAGGGCTTCTTGATGTCTAAGTACTCTCAAAAGGCATTTTAGTGCACACTGATGAGAAAATAACTTAATTTTGGGACAGTATCAACAGAATATACTACTACACCTGTGATACTTAACGTTTCATTGGCACTTTTTATTATCCTGTCTTAGGTGGGTTCTCAATACATTGAGGACATAGCCATGCCAAGAAAAATATTCTATTGCTTGGAGCTGTCATCTCCAGGTTTCACTCCCAGTGACCTCTAGTGTCCCAGTTAACTTTTCCCTGGCTTCACACTGACTTCAAGGGGTGGTTCCTGATCTGCCATGCAGGATTAATGAATGTGAATATCATTTAGTGAATGTCCAAACCACTGCATACATTAGAGATTTTCATCCCAGAAGAGAAACAAATAGGCAAAGCTACTTTATTTTGCAAAGGGCTTGATGAAGAGAAGACAGCACTTTGAAAAGAGGCAAAAGGAAGTACTTTTCTCATACAATGCCCAGGTAAACTCTGTGCCTTCTGTGCAAGAGCACTGTAAGAGCTACTGGAACACAAAGAGCAATCAGAGAAAAAACTATGTTATCTACAAAGGTCCCAGATCTGCTCCTTGAATTATCTGAGCCGCAGGCCACAGTTGGCTGGGAAGATATTCTGGGGAAAACAGCTCAATGGATATTTTTCCTTCAGCATCTCCTGTTACTGAAATGCATGCCTGGATGGTTGTCATGCTACAAGGACCCTTGCCCTGACTGTATAAGGTGCTCTTATGTAAGCAAAACTGAAACAAAGATGCCAAAACTCCCTTCCAAAACCAGAAATACACAAGAATTGCTGTCTCTGGGCAAACTAGACCATGTCCCAAAACAGGTAAGCCTGGGGCAACCCAGTAGTTTCCTGAGACAAGTGAAGTTCAGCAATTAGGCTGGGACTGTCTAGCTCTGTCCCCATAGACGGGGCCCTACACCAGAACTTCGTGAGTTGAAGGCAAGAGCCCGATCACCTCCCTTTGGGCTGCAGGATTGCCTTATGGAGAGCTGCTTTGCCCTCTAGCGACCACTAAGCATAAAACAGGGAATTTTCACCATCTATTCCGACTAATAAAAATCGGTCCTGCTACATCTGCTGGCTGGCAGACAAGCAGTGGGGTCGTTCTGACTTTGGCCTAATTGAGACTATTCCTCTCCTGTGGCAGCTTGGTCACTGCTCTGTCTGGGAGGCATGTGGGATGGAGCAAGGGAAAGAGATGCTGCTCTGAAAAGTTGAGAACAGATACCCTAAATTGGAGAATGAATGTCCAAGTGAATTGTAAAGGAAAATCCTCCAGGGCTGATGCTATTTCTAGTCTGCACATGCCTTGGAACTGAAAAGAGGCTATCTGGTGAGGGGAGGGGGTAGTGGAGAAGGAATGGATGAATAATGGAAGCAAAAATATTTGCTCCACATTCCTTTCCAAATCTGTGTTGCCTACGAACCCTTTGGAAACAACTGACGATTCATCAGAACATGAGCTCATACTTTGTGATCTATGGGGCCATAGACTTTGTGAACTACAGTCTGTGCAAGTGGCTATTCAAAGAGATCTTAGCTGGAAAAATAATAACGCTGATCTTTGTTTAAACAGCAGAAAGGAAAGAGAGTGATGAGAGTAGATATCTAAATAGCTGCGGTAGCTGAGCTGTATGGAAAGCAATTTCTTTGAAAATACTGTATAGAAACAAACTATTTCCCTTTAAATGTAAGAATAAATACTGCTATTTTAGATTTTGAAAGCACTAGTCTGTCTTTGCTTTCTTGAATTATCTGTAGGAAGAATGTCTCTAAGTTAGCAAATGCAAATGCAGAGAGATTCCTTAGCATGACAGAAATGGAAAGAACTCAAATTTCCATTTGGGAATTCTCATACAAACTTTTGTGGTCAGCAAATAGGGTTATGAGAATGTGATAAAAAAAACCCCAAAACCTTTTTCATGTGTTTTTATGTATAAGTTAACAATTTTATGGAAACACATTCAATTTNTCTATGAGTCTATGAGTCTATGACTTTAGCCCAGAAATAATAAGGAGTTTTGTGCAAAGATTAGCAGGGATACTTCAGGCAGGCTGGAAGCTATTCTCTCACACCACTCACAAAACTCAGTAAAAATCAAAGTCTATCTCAACTAATTTAGGAATAAAAGAAGAAAGACTGCTTAAATGACATGCTCAGTTGAATATTTCAAAGTGCATTTTTCATTTTGGTATTACAGCACCTAGAAATGCACATAAGAACTTAGTCTTAATTAGGTTTTTCTGCAAATCGGTGTCATACACTGAGATACCGTTGGTAAAGGCGAAGTGTTTGGCTCCACTTGTTAAATCAGTTAGACCTACTGCAGAAGGGTTTGAAAGAAACTGGAAAAGACTCACACGAAGTCTGTAACTGTGTTTGAAACTGCTGCCTGGCTGTTGGCTCCACATCCGTGCTGGGTACCCAGAGCTTCACCTCAGCATCTGTTTGGTTTTTTAAAGAATGCTCCTTTTTTTTGTTTTTCTACACAGAATTAACTTCCACAGATTGTTTCCGTCTGGGTTTTCCTAGGCTACAACTAACCAAACTCTACTGAGCCATGTCTCTGTCATGGATTTGATGGCTTAATTAATGCCAGCATATGATTGGGAGCAGGCTCTTCCGATTTTTAACTTGATGATTCCACAAATAATAATAATTTGCGGGGCTCAATTCAAACAAACAAAGCCAAAATAAAACAAGACCCCCAGCCAAACAGAAAAAATAAAAAATAAAAAAGAACAAAGTTTGTGGAACAGCACTTTATTTTATTTTTTTAATCTAAGTGCTCATGGCCCTCAGCAGCCACTGGATGGCATTAGGCAAGGTGAGTCAGCAGGGGCATTGTCTGAGTATGGCCCTGCTCTCTCACTATATTAGTTTTAAAAATGGGTAGATACACCCAGAGGTTATTTGTATAACATGGGCTGCTCCTGTATTGGCAAATTCTGTTTGCCTGCACTCACTGTCAACTGCAGAATTGCAGTGCATACTGACATCTATGCATACTTAGCTTCAAGGACTACAAGCTAATGCAGACAGTCCTTCCAAAAATTAGATCAGCCTAAAAATACTAATTGGCTAAAAAATTGATTTTGAGGCTCTTAAAATTTCTTCCTGCTTTTTTGACCCCTTAGAGGCATCAGTGACGGTTCTATAACCTATAACCAAGTGTTCAAGATCTTGCTTCTGATAATAACCAAATGCTTAAATGCTTCACAGGAAGGAAAACCACAGCAGCAGATGTTTGATAGTTTCTTGCACATTAGTTTGTTATTGCACATTGGTTTGCTATGGATCTTAGTAGCTCATAACTGATTTAAACCTGGAAAACTAGAACCGAATCACTTGGCTTTTCATGGATCATGTTCCTTAGGTCTTCTTGACTACCTCTTGAGCTGCAAGAGGTTGAAAAGCATCAGGAAAAGAAATTTGATGCTTTTTTCTTCACAGTGGTAGCTGGTAGCCGTACCACAGAACAACTCAGGAATGCCAGAGAACAATAGAAAGGGTTAATCAGAACCTGATCTCCCCTGAGTTTCCATATAAATGAGTCAGTTTTATGCCCATTTCATGTAGAGCTGTGTCCTCAGTGGCAAAAACATGGGTAGTGATGGGCAGTTCCAGCTCTGCAGAGCTGCAGGGTAGACTTGGACAAAGCTGAGGATAGCACGAGGCTCCTTGATGGGAGCTCTGAGGATGCCTTTCTCCTCAGCCTGGGGAACCCAGATAACACACCGAGACAGGTTCACTTGAACACTGCTGAAATCTACCCAAGGCTGATCTAACAGCACTAAAATTAACAAATGCATAAAAGAGCACAAACTCCCTTCAGCGTTGCCCAACTACACCAAAGTGCTGCTGACAAAGTCCCATGAAGGGTTTTGCAAGAGCAGGCAGATTTAATCAGTATGTACATCCCACCCAGTTCTCCATTTCTGAAGGTTTCTTGGTGTTCTCTTTTCTATGAAAAGTCCTGAGAAGGTAGCATTTTGGCCTCCTTGGCCACAAGAAGGGAGAGGAAGACAAGGGAAGGAGAACCTGGCTATGACAAAAGATGGTACCAACCCATTACTTAGTGGGGCGGGGGGGTGGGGGGGGGAAGAGCAAACAGGAAAAAAGCACGTAAAAACTGAAGTACTCAAAATTAATCTCATTCTATTTTTCACAAACAAGTAAATTCTAAGAAAGTAATTAAGATGGTTAATTTAATTAAGGGAAGAGGTTAGTCTGAAGGAGAGTAGCAGAAGAATGGTTTAAAGAAATAGTAAAGAAATAGCTAGACTTTAAGCAAAATAAAAACACAAAAAAATACCCAACCCATGTATTCAGCTGGCAAGGGCAGTTGAAATTCTCCCTAGAGTGCTTAAAGTATTAGCTGAACTAAACTTCTAAACCATTAGCGATTGCATTTGAGAAGGCAAAGAGGCAAAGATGACAGCAGAGGCCCCAGAGGAGCAGAAAAGGGCAAGTGCAATATTTTCTTAAAATGAGGGCAGAGAGGGACTCCGGGGATTAAACTTTCCAGGAACCAGTGCGAGTGCTTACTGAATCATTAGTACCTAATGGATGATGAAATGATAAGGACCTGCCACGAGGGATTTGATGAGAACAAGCGTGTCAAACCAATGTGAACTCCTTGAGAAGGTGAGTGACCCAATGGAGAAGGGGAAACTGACGCACACAATTCTAGCTTGAGAGCAGTAAGGATTTCAGTGCTTTTTCCCCTCTGCCATCTCGTAAGTGATCTGAGGAATTATGCTCTGACCAACAGTGACTCACAAGCACTGGTACTGAGCAGCTGGGCAGGGATGTGCTAATATTCCTCTCATTCCTCTAACACATTTTCATCCCACCAGTATCATTACATCAAGAGTATCTCCTGCTTTCTTACCTGCTTAAGCTCATTCTCTTGTTCTCACCATAACAGGCGAGGCTGGAAGTTTTAGTACAGACCTTTAAAGATCAGCACCTGAGAGGCCACTGCAGACCATAAATATAATCAGAAGAGATATTTGAAGGTTGAGACAGTCCAGAACAAGAGGCTGGATCTCCCTTTGCAGTTTTGAGTAATTTTTGTTCTTCAAGCCTAGACATAGATTAAGAAAATATATATAAATAATGGGTTTATAAAATCCCCATAGCTTTATTAAGGTTTGAACCAAAAGATACCTAGGCTAGCAGTGAAATACGTTGTGAGACAGATATGACTTCTATGCCAAGTGTCAGCTGAGGGGTAAGTCTCCTTTCCCCTTCCATAGGCTACTGTAATTTTTTTCTACAACATTGAGAGAGAGAAAATAATTAGAATTTTGAACTACATTCCAGCTGGGGAGGTCTTCTTTGCCTATCACTAGGTTTCTCAGGGAGATGTACTGTGCCTTCCGATCCTCTCTACCAGAGCTCCCTTTGAATTGGGAAACACTAGAAAGCAGCTTGGCAGAGTCTGCTTGACAAGATTTGACATCTAAATTGAATGTCCAGGCTTCAAATTCCTAGAATCTTAGTGAAAAGCCAGTAGGATTGCCTCTTGGGAACTTGTGGGCCGTAGAACTGGCTGCGTGCTCCTCCAGATAAGGGCTTCTTTGTGTGGCATTGTGTAACGGCTGCCACAGGGTTGATGTGGGGCAGGCCATAAATAAATTCAGCATCAATATTTTTAGCAAATACTTTCTGCTGTCTTGAGAAATACCAGACAACTTGAAGCGTGTGTATCTGCATGTGAAGTAAGTGGGAGAAGCTAGAAGAGTTCCCTTCCTGAGCGCAGAGCAAATATCACAGGACTCCCGATAGGCCCATTAACCCAATAGGAACTGACGCCTCAATACAAGTGTGTCCAGAGCAAGCAAGATGTCTCAAAAGAGGCTCCTTATCAGAGTGGTAAGGTGCGTAGCTCTGTGGTAGAAATGTGAATGAAAACATTCCCAGGCAAGGTGGATGCTAGCACAAGCACTCCAAGCAGGGCGATCCACAGCCAAGCCCCATGCTGCCATCCTCTCTGAAAGGTGCCCGGCCAGACCTCTACTGACCTTCCTGGTGTGTGCTTAATACAGTGAGAAGGGCAAACTGCTGGTTACCCACCTTTTCGGCTGCACCTGAAGGCCACTGTCTGACTCCACCTACAGAAAATATCACTCATCTCTGCAGATGACTGTCCAGCCCTGGAAACACAGCAAGGATTAACAGGGAATCGCAGTTGCTAAAAGGCTCCAGCTACAAGGAAAAAAATCAACCTTCACACTTACATAAGCCACATAATAGAAGCCCAAACATCTCTAATAATACAGATCAAGACAAAATAACCTACTGGCATTTCCACACACACACACTCCAGAGGCTCTTCAGAAAGGTGTGATACACTCCCAACGTGTTAGTCAGCCTGTACTAGATGCAGCTGAGGCACAGTGGGAAAAATACAAACTAGTTATGGATTTCACATGTATTTATCATTGCTGATTATCTGACTACTCTGTAGAGCAAGTAAATGTAAGGCTTTTTTGCAAGATTCTGTGCACCTCTCTTCAAAACTAAACAGCCAGCAGAGAAGTGGCAGCAAATGGGAGGAAGAGAAAAATAAACACACTTTGGTGTGTTCCACACTGGAATTATCCAGAATAGGCCATGCATTGCAACATCAGGGAACTGCATAAAGATGGGTTACTAACAGATGCAAAATTAATCACTCTACAATGAGATCTCTATGTAACAACAAGCAATTTATCTAGAATAACATATCTGGAAGTACTCAGATATCCACCTCTTGTGTGCTTTTTATTAAGGAAGATAACAAGTCATACTTTGCCATTGTAGTCCATAGGAAAAGTAATCTCTGGTAACCTTCACTTCCACCTTCTGCTTCTAAAGCAGACACCTCAGCCCAACCCCGCTTCTCACTTGCCTAGCTTTATTCCTCAGAGCTGATGTAATTAATAATCATTCATTGATTAGTTAATGTGGTGACCCTTAAGGAAATTTGCTTGGGGTAGTACAAGAGTTGCTGCAGGTGGGACTTGTTGCAAGGATTCTCCCTGCCACTTGCTAGAAATATTACTTAATTATTTGGTGCTGTCTACCTTTCAAAAATGAAGGAAAATATTACTCTAACTACAGTCTAGTATGAATCCCATCTGCTCAGCTATTGCAGCCAGGGATGAGAGGTAGCAAGAGCTTCTAACTATCCCTAGTTGTAAGGGGAGGGAGGTTACAGCATATGGTATTTAAAAAGAAAGGCGAAATGCCAACCTGAAGGAAAGCAAGGAAAATCAAATAATGTAGTAGTTATTCCAATTGAGTGATAGACGTGACAGCAGCTAATGGGGAATGCTGCTAAGGTGACTGCCAGGCAGCTGTGAATTCTCAACAATGGCCCTAGAGCCTCTGTCTGGACAAGTTACTCTTCTTATTCTAGTATTTCTTTAAAAGCATTGGCTAAACAGAGAATATTAAAGGTTACCTTTAGCCTGTGAAGTGAGTGGCCACAGTTTCAATCTGTAGTATTATAACGGAGAGCTGCTATTTGCCTGCCAAACCTTGTATTTAAAACATAAAAATCCTAACTCTATCATAAATAAAAGTACAACTGAAAATGTTAGGATGCATAATTTTTTTTTTTAATTGGAATGATGTGATCTATATTCTCTGCCACATCTTTCCTTGTTCAGTCTCCTTTCATAACATCACCTACTAGAGGCTAAATATAAGCTACCCACCAAACTGAAACTGCCAGTGACAGGAGGTAACACCCTGCAGGGTGGTCGGATCCGGATGCTCTGGCATGACACTGGTAACTGCCATACAGACGTCTTTGCACAGATTTGGGACAGGTTTGCTGGTGAAGTCACTGCTTAAAAGCATCTGTTGTGTTGACCTCTTTGCTGTATGCAGGGCCAGACTGGGGAGACTGAGTGTATCTTCAGGAAGTTTACTGCCAGGCTATGTATGGCAGCTGGGATTGCACGAAATAAGGGTAGAGCTTCTTTAGAGCAGAAGGTGTCTCCTGACGTCTGCGCAGCATCTGGCACTCAATTCCTTGCCCGTGGAGGATAGAGAGAAAGAATATGCTAGAGATTGAATTGTCCAGATACTTTTATAGCAGGGGTGTAAGGACAGAAAGCAAGCTGCTGTATTTCAGTGAGGAATAAGTAAGAGAAAGCAAGCAAGCGAGCAGGTAGTCTGGAGTAGAGCTAGACAGTGAGTCCCAGCCACCTGCTAAGTCTGTCTCCCTTTAATAGTCAGGCTGCTGTGCAGAGCAACTGGAAATATTTGGATGCTGCTTGTGTGCATGACAATGGTTATCAGGAAGCTTCAGGCAAGGAAGATGGGTAACTAAATTAGAAATGAGTATGGGAAGGTAAATCATCTTTATCTAGTTTACAAGGTGGTGACCTTTGTTCACCCACTGGCATAAAATTTAGGTAAGAGGAGTTGCAAGCAGTTGAGCCGGAACAAGCAGGAACAAGAAAATGTTAGGTTTGGAGTGAGCTCTGGGCATCTTCCCACTGATTTCTGTGTGTAGGAGCTTGGCAGGAGTGAGAGGGGGCATGTGGGAGAGGTCTGGCTCACTGATAAGAGGAAAGCAAAACAGCAGTGCAAGGTGTTCCCAGGGAAAGGGTAACTCAGTTTGGTTAGATTTCCAGTCTCTATTTCCATACACCCCAAAAGAAGCCATAATAAATACTTAAAATTAGAGTGATATGAACAGATATGACACTATTAGCATTCATTAAACTGTATCCTTGAAAACCTCAAGGGAAAAGGGAGCCAGGCAAGCAGAAAACTAGCACCCAGCAATACTAGTGCAGCCCCATATGGGCTCTGATGGTTATTTGAGAAACTGTGTAGCAGGTGTTGATGAAGCCCAGGTGCCCTCACTTTTCTCCATTCAGGTCCAGCTTTGTGCCAAAAGCTGGGCAAAAGTAGACCAGCTAAGCATTTACTGTTCAGGTGAATCAGGACTCTGGCACAATTGTGCATGAAACCAATCAAAATAGACGTGGATATTAGGGGACAATATGCAGGCGTTTGCTTTTTGATTTTTTTTTCATGTGTGCAGATCTGAAGGGTATAGTGAGTGGGTTTGAAATGCTGTCCAACTCCATCAGGATGTTAAATGCAGGTAAATGAACACGTGCCAGTGAGGCTGATACTGAATGGGAGCAAACAGCTGCTCTCCCATGCATCACCACAAGCGGAGGAGATGCTTTTGAGGCAGAGATGTGAAACAAAATGAGAGATGTTACCTTTGCCTGCCTACAGAAGGGAGCATGCAATTAAAATGTGAGCATAAATGGATCAGAATTTTCTTTCACTGGCAACAGTGTGCATAGAAAGAGTGTGAGCAAAGCAGAAGGCATGGATTACTGTCTTCAGAGACATCTCCATTTGTGTTGGCAATATATAGGAGGTAAGAGGTAGTAAGGCATTATCCACAGCCAAGATCTTGGCTGATCCACAAACATGAGTGAGATTTGAGTAGCTGATATGATCAGATATGCAAACATGTTGATTTTTTTCCAGCTAGCTGTAAGAATACAGTTGGAGGCTTTTCAATTGCTAGAGGGTTGGTTGAGGAGCTCATGGCATCACTGACCTAATTCTTTCATAAATCTTAGAAGAATGGGAAACAGAAAATTCTGAAAACTGAAAATGCTGGGCCAACATGCAGAAATGGAAAAAATTTATAATCAATGCAGATCTGATGGTGTGTTTATAATAGAAGCCAGTTTTCAAAGGAAAACACTGTTTTCATTTAAGTTGAAATGTTTTAAAAGGGACTAGTCTTAACAAAACATGCTGTAAGCAAAACAGAATTGAAATACCAACATATTTTTGACACTCTCAGTATAGCACATCTTGAGCCTTGTTTAAAAAGCTTTTCAAAACATATTTATGTTAAAGAAAATAGAAATTAAAACAGGAATCAAATATTTTCCATTTACCATGGATATAGATTGCCAAGAAAATTTCATTGAAAATTTTGATGTCATCTTGTGCTATTTGTGCTCTGTTTGATGACAGGAGAGGAAAAAAACCCAAAACCAAACCCAAAACAATGGGATTTCCTGTGAAAGGGAAATTCAAGTTCTTTGTGAATCTATACAGGTCACTGCAGGCTTATTCCCAGGCTAGTAAGTATGGGATTGCCCACATATGGAATTCCAAAGAGTTGGTGTATTTAATTAATAGCAAGTGGTCATGGCTCTATGGGAGCAGATATTCCTAAATGACCTTTTTCTATCACTAGTATTTCCAGCTTGGCTGGTAACCGTGGGTTCACTGGTGCAGTAGTGTTTTGTGAGCGTCACCCTGTGCGCATTAACAGCAGGTTTGTGGTTCTTCATCCATTAACCTATAGATCTCAAAAGATGTGAACTTGTCATTGAGCATGTTTCTAATGGGAGTCTGTGGCTTCATGGATGATGCGGAGATAAATAAAACATCATTTACTAATAACCATGGCAGATGGCACAAAGATTGTCTGTCATCACTATTTCCCGCTTCACCAAGCATGCAACGTGATCTGGCTTGCCTGATGAACTGGCCCCAAGCAGATACCGTGCTGCATAACAAAAAACTTCAACTAAGAACATGCTGGTGGAGTGCTGAGGGGCATCTCAGCCATAACACTTTCTTGGAAAAGGTGTTGGGGTGGGTGAGCTATGAAGTCTGGATTCCCACTGAGATGTGGTGGAAAAGGATGTGAGCAAAGAGTCAGTGGGAAACAGTGAACAATGGTGGATCAGAATTGTCACCTCCTTGTACAGTTTCAGCAACAGGAGAGACGTCTCTGTAACCCATGGTCTAAACATTATTAAATAACCAAGAAAAGAAAGAAAACCTTTTGGAAAACTTGAGGACAAAACTTTCCTGGGAAATGGATTGCCGTATGATTTGGCAACAGCTGCAAATACCCCCATGGACAGAAAGATTCCTGAGAAATCTCTTTGCTGCAGCCGATTAAAGTAGAACAAGAACCCTGTCTGGAAGCAAAAATCAGGCAAAATAACAATCAGGCAGGATATGAAGGGTGAGTCTGACTATTCACTTCACTAAATACTGATGATTTGGAAAACTCTTTGATGTTTCCAAGCCAAATGACTTTGTGGCAGATATGTTTTAGTAAAGTAAAAAATCATTAGCCTGATTACAGGCATAGCAGTGTAAACGTTGTGTCCCTTGAGTCTGGCCATTACTGTGTCTGGTATTAAGAAGAATTAAAGTCATATTTTTCTACAAACCATTCTGCAACATTTATGTGTCTCATTAACATCTTTACAAAAGGGGCCTGAGTGATGCATTTATTATTTCTTTTTACGCCACAGCCTCTCCACAGCATGATCAGTAATGGTATGTAGCATGAACACAACATGAACAAGAGTCAAACCTTGCCTCTTTCACATGGATTTGGGTAGGCAGTTATGGGGTCATTCATTAGTGTTTCTCCCCACTCCTGCCACAGTGTTTTAACTCACAGATTTCCAGAACAGCACCACATGTCCTGGGTGACAAATGGGGCTGACTGCTTGGCTGGTGAAAAGGGAGCACCTACATCCTTCAGGCTACAGCTTTGTGCTATGGGTGAACCCTCTTGTGTATCCTCGTATGGTCTTCCCTCACCTGCTTGATGTGACTCTGGGTTCTACCCTTACACTGGGCGTGTCACACTGGGCAGATACCATCCCAGAGGTGTTGGCACCCTTAACAGAGATTTGTGATTTGTGATAGACCAACTGTAGAAGAAAACTATCTATATATACAGTAGGGTTTGAAGTGGTTTTTTTACCCTATTTCTGGCATCTGTCAGTTTCTTCATGCTCTTGTCATCATTTGGGAAAACGTCTGCTATAAATACATTTACATCAGATGCTCTGAGATAAGCATTGAGTGTAATAGATGGGAACAAAATTCTGGTTGATGTTAAGAAGAGAATTTGTGTAAGTTCTTGCAGACTAGTGATTGATCCAACATTTCAGATGTGAGGAACAGACCATTATTGGCTGCTATATAAGTCCAATGGAACTTGCTAGGGAGAGACTTTGCAGTCACTAAAGTGAAGACAGGTTGATGTTGAGATGGCCTAATCAACTTTCCTTTGTTCCCTAACCTGCTAGCTCTGTTCAGTGTCTTTGTGCCACCACCAGCCTTCCACAGACTTTTAACAGCAGAGATATTGTACTAATGGCTTTTGCACACTCTGACCTGGTAGCCTTGTACAGACTTGCATGCTGTAAGTAGGATATACAAGGTTACATGAGTGTTTTTATATCAGGATATTGGAAGAATTTCTCCGTACATACTAACTCCACTCCTCTCTGAACAGTTCTTTTGAGAAGACTGGGTGAGTGTAGGGAATTATAGTATTGTGCTGACTGTTAACTTTGAGGACAGTTGTATTTTTATATACAACTGCCAAATACATGTGTACCAGAGAAGAGACCAGTAACTATAGCCCATCTGCACCAGTCAGTGTTAGATAGCACATTAATGGATTTCAACTGATTTTCAGAGAGCAGAATTCAAACCCTGTGCAAAGAATTACATCTGGTCCTAATGCAGGACCTTGTGCTGATGCTTGGGGGTATTTCCAAGCAAGGATGTTTCTTGGAAATAATACCCCCAAATACAACTGAAGTTGGTTCTAGGGTTTAGTCCCTTTGTCGTTGCTGAGACACCCCATCCAGCACATCATGCCTTCAGGCTCTTGGGAGCCTGGCCTCATGGAGGCAAGGCTCTGCACACACTGAAATCCACCACCATGTCTCAGTATTTATTACAAGGAACAAAAGCCCTGGGTCAGTTTGGTGCAAAAGCCCTGGGTCAGTTTGGTGGGTAGTAAAATTGCACTAGCTCTGTGGAAGCAACAAGAAAAGCAATGGTCCTTACCAATTTCCATTTGTTCTTTCACAAAGAGATGACAGCTTGCCCAAAATGGCTGGAGTTGGCCATTTTGTAGCTCTGCTACAAGCTACAGCTGTTGTTTCCTGCATCTTTGTGTTGCTGTAGCTGACTGAGACAACACTACCATAAAATAAGAGCAAACTCTGTAAATAAAAGCTGTTTAAATGCCAACAAATAATAAATATGCTGACTCTGGATGTTGACTGATTGCAAATTATTTGTATTTTGTAGCTTGTGTTTTCAGCTCTACCAGACTCCTTGACAGTACCATCCCACACCTAGTTGTAAGCAAATGGAACCATTTAACTATTTAATAGTATTTTGATTGCTTTTCACCAAGCATTCTGCAATTTATCACTTGCTTCTCAAATATCTCATTCCTGCTCCTCCGTTTTGATCAATGAGAATGGCTATGTATAGACAAAACTTTTTTTTCACAATGTGCTTGCTTGAAATTACGGAGAAAGTCATGCCTGGAGAATTCTCTAGAGTTTGAATTTCTAATTCCTATGAGCTGGTAGGGTTTCTTTGCCCTTATTTTATTTAGATTGACTCAGCACCAGGTTTTTTGCTTTCTGTTTCCTCGGTCTGTTGCAGCAGGGTTGTTAGGATTCAGCTCACAGAGACTTGTAACAGGAGAGCCATCATCTGTGCTCAATCTTAGAAGGAAAGGATTGAAAAAGCCAGGGCAATACTGGGGAAGAGGGGCTGCTGAGGCAAGAAAAGCAATGTGTGAATTATAACTGAGCTTCAGCACTGCTAAAATGGGCGAGATGTAGCCCCTTCCTCCCTCACAGGGCTGCACCTGGAGGACATCAAAAAAGGGTTTGCCCCAGGCCACAGATGCTGTACCTCGAGGGCTCAGTTCATATTTCCAAAGCAGAAGAAAAATTACTTGCTAGCTGGAAAAGCAACAGCTAGAATCACCAGAATGGTGAACCACCAGTGGGTTTTGTTTTTTTTTTGTCTCAGGAAAGAAAACAAATTCAGTGTATTACCTGGTGTAAAGGGGTGTCTGAGCATCAGCTGAAGGAGAGTGGCTGACTCTCAAGATAAGCACCTTTCCTCATGGGGGGAGAATTCATTATACAAAATGGAATGAGGCAAATGAAGTTTTCTTTGTGGGTGAAGTGTGGGAAACAGTACTGACAGCCAGCTGAATGGGCTGATGAAACAGAAGCCCCAGGGAGACTGTTCAAAGGCTCTTTCCTTTACTTAATGAAGTGTGGTTGAGTTTTGACCCCACAGCTTCAGCGCCTGAGGTTTTCTGTGAATGTTTTAGGTCTTGCTCCTATCCCTAAGCTCATTGACTACTTGGAGAATTTTTTAAATCTTGTTTCCCCAGATTTGTAATGGGTTTCTTTCTTGCTGCGTGAAAGGCCACGCAACTGACAGAACAAATTCATCACATGGTGAAGCCGGGAGAGGGACCGAGCCCAGGAGCCCATTGGAAGCACTGGGAACAGGAGAGGACCTTAGCCAGCTTGAGTAAACCATGTCCACAGGCACCACCAGGTGAATAAGGCTCTGGCGTTTACCAGTTCTCATGGTACTTATAACAACAGCAGGTTAAGAAATCAGTTTTATTTAGAGAGAAGGGACTTCTCTTAAAACTTCTGACTGAGTTTTTTTACACCACAGTGGATAATGCACTGTACTGCATGGCATGTTCCTGCACTGGCTGGGGCTCCTGTTACTCTCAGTAGTAAAGTTTTATCCTTTACAAAATGCAGGCTTGCTCCACCTCCCCCTTCTCCAGAGGTTACTGCCAGGAACCCTTCTCCCCTCCTCCCTCCCTCCAGACCCCTGGCTGGGGACCTTCTCTCCTGCACCCGGCCGCAGCAGCAGCCCTGCTACCACAGCCAGAGAAAAATAACACAAGAGAACACATTTTAGGCTCTGCTTTGCAATTTAAATTAAGGAGAAGGACTCGGATGGGCACCCCCAAGCTGCTGTGCTGTGTGTGGCTGCAGGTCCCCGGCTCAGTTCACCAGTACCAGTGATATTGCTCCAGTCCTCCATGCTGGCACAGGACTGACAGCGAACAACACCCTGTCAGCCTGCGATATCACAAAAAATATCTTAGCTCAGGCTCCAGTGAGTTTCGTTTGCTGGCCCGGCACCTGCAGTGCCATCAGCCTCTTGGCTAGAGGACATAGAAGTCATTGTTGTTGGACAGGTCGCTGTAATGGCAGAGGGCAAGAGCAGGCGCCTGTGCTGGTGGGGGCTCGGGTCGACTTCTGCCCTGAACCCCCTGTGCCATGGGCCTGCCCGAGCCTGGCTTGCAGAGATGAGTGTCCCACCTGGGCTCAGCCAAAGCCCTGTGCTTGCGCTTGAGTCTACTGCTGCCATTGCAATAGGTCCCACAACACTGGCACGTCAAGAAGTGCTTGGCTCGGTGCTTGGCCTTTGACTCAGGGGCTGGGGCTGTCCCTCTGGAAGTAAGAGTTCCTGCTGTGGTGCCCCGTGGGTCATGCTGCCCTTTCAACCGGCTCCTTCTCCTCTGGACAGGGTCTAGGCTGATGTCTGACTGGGAGGAGCAGCTCTCATTCCAGCCAGAGCTGGCGCTCAGGCTGCGCAGAGGCAGGGCAAGCCGCAATGCCTTCCAGAACTGGGAGCTGGAGCGCTTGGACTTCTCCCCCTTCCAGGTGACGAAGGAAACGGACTCCTTCAGCTGGAGGATGCTGGGGTGGGTGCACTGTAGTGGCCTGTACTCCACCACAATGAGTTTTGTGGCGATGGTGTTCTGGCACATGATGCCCAGCTTGAACTCCAGGAGGCTGATGCTCTTCTCTGTCAAGTAATCGGGACTCAAGACCACGATCATCCTGCGGCTCCTCTGGATGAAGTCAAACACGGCTTCGGTGGTATCTAAGAGTGCAAGAGCAGAGGAATTGGGGTGCACAAGGGGGAAGGAGTGGGGAGAGAAAAGCTGAAAGAAGCTGTTTGGTAGCATACCTGCACAGACCACCCCCCTTCCCACAGAGGGAAATCTGGCACAAGCCCAGTGACTTTTGATGTGTCCAGACTTCTGCTGGCAGGGCCTGCAGGAGCAATAGCAGCATTTTTGCTTTGCAGTGGGTTTTTGAGAAGGCTAAAGTGGTAAACAAGAAGCCAGGATGGCAGGATAAGCCAAGACCATACTCTGACTTCTGCACCACACGGCATCGCTCCCGCTCAGGGAAGTGCAGGCATTTGATAAAGGTCTCATTCAGGAACCACCTGCCCAGAGGCTCTGGCAGCCCTTTGCATGGGGGGACAAAATGAAACAATCACGTCATCATGCCGCAGCTCACATTGCCAAGGCTAATATCCATCTCCCTCCCTCGCATGCTCTTTCATCTAGAAATGGAAACCTCCAAACCTAGAAAGCAAAAATGTGAGCCTTAAACCTCTCTATTAGTTCCCCTAGAAATGGTGGGGAGGGTGAAAATACTGTCCTTCCAAGCATTTATTGGGATTAACTGCAGTTTGTAAAGCTCAGCAAGCTGCTTACCTGGAATGGTGCCAGACAAGGGCAGCACCTCTTTTATTATGAATGTAGAAAAGTGGCAAACTTGAGGGATGTCCTAGGACTTCTACCTATGGCTTGGGATGCAGTAAACATATTGAAGGTGTCATGGCTAATAGGTGAGCCATGGAAAGGGTGGGAATTAATAGGGCTCTGGTACTTAGCAAATAACCCAAGCTGATTAATAGAACTGTAAAAACTTTTTAAAAAATCCCACCCCTTTACTGAGTACTGATGCCTGAGACTGGAGGGGATCTGAGGACAAGGTGCTGTTCAAGCAGGACAGGGATCATTGCAGTAAGAGCTTTTGCACACTCAGAGAGAAAAACCTCCCTGTAGGAATATCTTGTAAAGAGCTGTCCTGGGGAGAAGAGCTACCTGCTGCTTCCATTGCCTTTCACACAGCTAAACCCTTGATTCCTCAGTCTGGAGACTCTCCTCCTTCCATGGCAGTGGAACAAATGTCTTTTTAATAAACAAGAATACTGTACCTTCCCTGCAATGGCAATGCCTCTTATTCTTCCAGTACCTGGCTGTCTCTTTCCTTATCTCACAGCAGAAGGTGCAACATGTGGCACCTGGATGCATCTTATTTTAATATGGTACAGAGCAATACTTTTTTTTTTTTTTCCCCCAAAGGTACATGACTAGCTCTAAAACTCATTGTCACTAGGTTATTTGGAGACCAACCAAGCACTTGTGATAGGAAAAAGGACCGAACAATAATATCCTAATGGAGAAAGTAAGGCACTGTTTGGTTCTTTAACATAATACTGGAATTTAGATGAAATTAGTTGCAGGGTTGGGGGTTTTTTGTACCCAAGGTTTGTGGGGATTTTCCCCTGACACGCACAGGAAAACACTGACTCATAGAAACCAAAAGTAGATAAAGTCAGTCGTGTTAGAATTGCCTCCTAACACCATGAGCCATTCTTACCACCTTATTTCAAAGCCACAAAGAATTGGCAGCAATCTCCCAATTTACTGAATCCAGACTTCATTCAAGCCTCTCTATAACTGATTGAGAACTATTTTGAAACCAGCCAAGCTTCAACATTTTGTGTAATAAAAAGCTCCTTTGCTGGTTTGAAAGGTCTTTCTTTTTGAAACTGAAATTGCAGCATCACAGAAGAACGTAGGCAGGAGCAGCCCCTGGGAGGTCACCTATTCCACCTGCCTGCTCAAAAAGCACAGGTTCAATTAATGTGAATGATTCCAACACTGCTGAAATGAAATGTTTTGATTGAGCTGACAGTGACAGTTTTCTTTTATCATTTTTAATTTGCAACACTTTTTGAGAGTCAACTTTTTTTTTGGCAGGGAAAATGCTCAGACTCCCAAAGATAGATTTTATTTCTGAGAATGGGATGCATTTAGACTTGGCTGACCAGGATACCTTGGGATGTTCAGTTTACACTGTAATCCCAGGTCATGGAAAATCATGAAGGGCCACTTCAAAGTGTGAAGGCAGGATGGTCTCTTCCAGTGACACCAACAGCCCAGGATGGGACAAGCAGCAATAATGCTGTGGGGGTTTGGGTACCAACAGATCTGGGAATTCTATATTCTTGGAGAGCTGCTTTATACTAAAAAATTTCTGTCTTTACTACATGGTTATGAAGGAGTCTGCATATTTTTGTTGGTTTACTTGTGCCTCCTCTAATGGACCCTGGAGATGTAGCAGAGTATAAAAGCTGTACATTTGTGTTAGCACAGTAAAAGCTGGGGAGCAGGAAGGCATGGATTCCATATCCCATAGACCCTACATCCATAGATTGTCACAAGTATTCATTTTGCTAGTAATCTGAAAGTGCTAGGCTCTCTCTCAACTTACCTGCTAGCATGCAAAAAAAGGAAAAAGCCCAGAAAGTGGTTTGGATGAGAAAACAGGAAGCTGAATGAACCTTTTCTAATGAACTACCTGGAAGGTGATGGGCAAAGCAGCCTAAGAGTTCCATTTCCATGATTCGGGCAGATTTCCAAGATTTCTGTTCAACACCCTGGCTTGGTCTCTCAAGCAAAGGGATGCTGTTTTCTTCTCATCTTTCTACCTTATGATTGATGAGTGAGTGCTCTTCATGTCAGAGACTTTTTGCGTCTGTGTGCCCAGTGCTGGGCGACATGTGAATGCTGCATGTTACTGGGTTTCTGCTTGCATGGCCCTGGTTAGCAGTGGTGGCGCCTCAGGATCTCTGCAGACACACCATAAAACAGCCAGGACAAGGCCCTGCTCTAAGGAGCTGTCCCCAAATGATCTTGAGGCTTAGACTACACATAGGCATCTTTCTTTAATGGCCTTTCGCACATGTAATGGGGAGGAAAATGATACTTATGAGAAATGCACAAGGACTGAAATGCAAAAGTGAAAATGTTTTATTGAAAAGCAAAATAAAATAATACTGACACTTCACAGATCAAATAACACAAAGGCAAAACCATACAGGAAAGAGAAGGGAAAACTCTGGAACTGCTGTACAACATCAAATGGCACGGGGGGAAGATTTTTTTATCCAATTTGTGCTACGCTGTTTACCCATGAAATAACAATGAGGAATTTTGCATGAACCGCATATTGATAAACATTAGGTTAGCACACAGAAACTCCAATGAATCAATTGAACTGGACAGATGCTGTGACAAAATCCCATAACAGAAACCACACGTGGCGTAAGATGAAATGGCTGGTGTACTTGAGATGCTTTGCAGATCTGAACTACAGCTGGAACTGGGGTTTACCCCTGGCCTGACAGCTCCCATCAAAGCCAGTGGTAAAGCTCCCAGGGGAGCCCAGCAGAGCCTGCTCCAGCACTATTCCTGCCATTGTTGCTCCCTCTGGTCTGAAGCGGGTCTGAGAGGTCCATTGCACCTTTGCCTTGTGGGTGCTCTGCCGATGTTTTTCAGTAATCCTGATCTGGGGTTGCAATGGCACCAAGGGCCACTATGATGTACACCAGAGCAAGTCCTGGGCTGTTGTTTGTTTGAAAACCTCTTTGGATAAACCCAGCAAAATAAATGAGGTGGATTTAACTTCTTAAAATAATCACACTAACTGAAACATCACCAGAAGTTCTCTTGATACTTCATGCAAAAGTGAGGTGCGATGTGGTGATGTATGGCATGTTAACTGAATAGATGCATACCTTGGACTCAATTTTTTTAAAATTAAATTGGGATCTAACACAATTCTGCTCTGGCCTCAGGGCCTTCCCTTTGCCTGCCAATCTGGCAGTCAATCACAGGGATGCTGAAAACCCAAACAAAAAAATGAAGTTGGGCAAAATGATGCAGTTGCAATGGCTTCACAAAGCAGAGCATGGTTTTGGGTGTTATCTCATACAAATGAAGCTTTCTGGAGTGTGGGAAGGAGCTTTGCCCCTCCACAGACAGCCACAGCAGAAAAGCTTGTAACAGCAAAGCTTTTAAGCACTTCTGAGCATCTGTGGAGCTCCAGTGTTTTCAGTGAAGCTGACTGAAATTTTACCTGCTTAAAGTAGAGCTTGCTTGGAAGCGGGGAGTGGGGGGAAGGATAAAGAGGAAGGTTCCACATTTGTACAGTACCTGCTCAATGGCATGGGTGGCTCTGGCTCCCCGCTGCCCTGAAATGACATCATTAATCATAAGATGCTAAGAGCAAGGGGCATTGCTGACACCATGATTCAGTCCCACACCTTTAAGGCTGGGCTGGTTCCTGGGATGGCCTCAAACCTTCCTGCTCAGCTGGGTGAAGAGTGCATAGACTACAAATCATAGTGCTTTTTTAATGCCATTGTTAATGGCTATGCTTCATCCGCTGGACACCAACAGAGCAAAAGCATGAGTCAGAGCTGACTCAGGAGCCACCATTATCGACAAAAAATAAGCAGGCACTTAGCGTGTGTAATTCTGACTTCTACAGTTGAGTGGGCAGGCCCTTGCATTGGGAGCTATAGGAGTACAGAGACACCCCCAGAGCTTCTAGTTTTATGTGAAAACATTGTGAACAACAGTACAAGTCAATGCCAGGGTCCTGCTGTGCTTTGGTCTGTCCTATAAGGGAAGGGACACTCTCCTTCTCAGTCCGAAAAGCCTGGCTGCCAGGGTTAACTCACCAGGTCTCCTCCTATGCCTGCTGCCTCCCATCGAAGCAAGGACTGGTGTTCAGTGGTTTTTATATTTCCATTTTGTGCAAAGGGTGCAGAAACTGCGATACATCCTCTGGACTGCAAACATGATGGGTGGAGACTTGCTTTGTAAAGCCAAGACTAGTTTAAAGCTGAGCCCTGAATTATGAATGGGATGCTGTTCATAGCCAGGCAGAGAACACTGTGTTTTCATAGAATAGTTTGGGTTGGAAGGGACCTTTACAGGTCATCTAGATCAACCCCACTACATTAAGCAGGGTCATCTTAAACTTGACCAGGTTGTTCAGAGCCCCATCCAAACTGACCTTGACTGTTTCCAGAGACAGGGTATCTACCACCTCCCTGGGCAACCTGTTCCAGTGCTTCACCACCCTCATTGTAAAAAAAAAAAACAACTCTTCCTTTAATCTAGTCTGAATCTTCCCTCTTTTAGTTTAAAACTATTACTTGTCCTGTTGCAACAGGCCCTATTACAAAGTCTTTCACCATCTTTCTTATAAGCCCCCTTTAAATATTGAAAGGCCACAATAAGATACCCCCAGAGCCACCTTCATTTTTTCTCCAGGCTGAACAACCTCATCTCTCTCAACCTTTCCTCAGTCTTATCCAGCTAGACAGAGTTTTAAACAGTTTAGTAATAGAAATAGATCCAGCTAGTTTTAAATAAAGCATAACAAGTTTATAGGGTCTTCTGGGGAGCTGGACATATATCCAGTGTCATCCCAGAGGCCCTGGCAGCACCTTGCATGATGCGTTTTCCCAAGCAGCATCATAGTAGGCGGGTTTAGTAGTAAACTGGGGTTTCTTGCAATGCTTGTGAAGTCCCTGAGTTTACAAAGCATTTCTCAGACATGCACCATGGCCTGTACTAATGAGAGATTTCCCCTGGATTATGAGCATTACAGCCCTGAAGTTCTGGGGTACTGACAAGACTGCTGAGTTGCAGACACTGACCATTTTCTAGTAGAAATGCTACAATACATTATCACCTAGCAGAACCTTTTTAAAAAATATATAAAAATGCTTTCATACCAACCATTTCACATTGCAAAGCTATCTGAATGCACCTGCTCCTACAGAAATGCAGGGAGCAAAGATGAGGACCCTCAAGAGTCTACTCTTCCCGAATTGAAGCGAAAATCTGTGATCTCACAGCGATCAGGACTATACAGCAGGGACACGTATGAAAGGCTCTGTACTGGAGCCACCTTTCAAACTGTTCCCCAGCCTTTGCAACACTGGCCAGGATGCAAAAAAGTCATTTAGAAGAAGAAAAGCAGTTCTGTCCAGACAGTGATGAAGGACAGGACCTGGATCTTGGAGTACTGGCCCATGCAAAGGCCATGCTTTCACGAGTTGGTGGCTGCATTCCCACCTGGATAGACCAATTTAAACCTTCAGCCCAGAGCTTCTGTGTCTGATGCTAAGGATATGCATTTACAGACAGAAGGTGTATGCACCTTTGGTTTCTCTGCTGCAAGGGCAGTAGAAAAGCTGCAGGGAGGCGTGACTGAAATGCTTGAGGGATAGTCCTTCATGGCAAAACCCGAATTCCTTCCCACTCCCTGGCCTAACTTGTAGGTTTTTGGGCTTTCATTTTCTGATGGTGTTAAACATTTCTCAGAGCTATGTATGAGCCCATCACAGCTCAAGCTCTTGCTGATTTTTTTCACTGGCATTTCCACCTGCAGCTGCTTCCAGAACCTGCCCTTTGGGAACTTGGATTTCTCGCCTTTCCATTTAATGACAGTCAAGGCTGCCTTGGCCTGCTTCAGCTCCTTCACTTTGCTCTTCTTGATGGCTTTGTACTGCACTAGAATGACTTTGATGTTGCCCTTGGAGGCCATATTCTCTAGACCAGCCTTGAGCTCCAGTGGGGCCTGCGTCCCCTGCAAGATGTAGTTGGGGCTCAGGACAACAAGTAGATGTCGGCTTTTCTGGATGAAGCTCAGGGTTTCGTCGGTGACAACTGGGAGAAAGAAACATTGAGGTGGTTAGTGATGGCTGAGAACATGCTTCTGAGCTGCTAGTGAGACACCAGGTATCTCTTGAAAGGAACAATAAAACTCCTTAGAGGCCCTTTCTAGAGACTACACTGGTGCTTTCCAGCCCTGCAAGCAATTCCAGATAGGACTTCCTACACTCTGGCTGGTATCCACTGCCCCATACAGTGACATCTGCTTGAAGCCCCAGGCTGACTACAGATTTGTTTCCTCCTCTGCATGCTACGCAGAGGTAGCTACATCTAAAAGTCACTGTACTATGTGGTAATGACACCACCCAATGCTATGAGGATGCAGTGTGGTCAAAAGAACTGCACTGGCTTCCTTCAGCTTTAGCTTCCTTCCTGTGAGAGTGAAAAAAGAGGCTCTCTGGAGCAAAGCAGGAAATTTGCTAGCTGGACAACACATGACCTCAAGGAAAAGACTTAGAGGCATGGGGAAGTCCAAATGCCTACCTACATCCTTCTCTGGAAGATGTCCGGAATGACTCCGAGTAATCCCTTCACTTCTCTGCCTTGGTTTCCCCACACCAAACACACACATCAAGTATCTACACACTCCCAGAGTGCCTTCATGGGTTAATCTGCTTTGGAAATATTACTCTCTGAACTCCTGTTACTCATGCAGCTGTTCCTGTTACCAACATCTATGAAAGAAGATTTGAGTGTTTCTGGAAGTGACAAGTATAATGCTCTGAGGACTTTTAATGAAGTGTCCCAAAAGTGACACCCTTTGAGCTGGAAACATGTCATGGTAACTGTGGGTCCTCTTTGATTTTCTAAAATTTGTAGGTAGCTGTCCTTAGGCACCTTTCTGTAATTAACACAAAAATTCCATGTAAGTGTGAATCCTGGTACTTGCACTCTTTGCTGCAGGATCTCCCACGCTTCATTGATAAAAGAATGTTCTTGACTGGTCAAAAAATACAATGGAGAATAAAATAACACTGACAGGCAACTTCATTTAGCTGTCAAACACATTTGATTAGTTCCTGTCAGCAAACTCACAGGATAATCCATCTCCCACTGTTTGTTCATCAAGGACAACATAACTCTCTACCCATGACACAGATGCACACTCTGGAGGCATGACACCAGGTGCCAAAAAGCTATATACTGGCCTGCTGTGCTTCCACAAGAAGGAGATGAGTCAAATCCCAGCTAAGAAGAAACAGGGAAGCCTCAGCAGTGTTGCAAACAACAGTGCAATGAGGAGCCACCCCGGCAGTACTCCAGAATGATTGCTATTGAGCAGCAATGGGAGAACTTCAGGTGAAGGTCAGGGAGTCCAGGAGAGCTGTGCAGGGAAGAAAATAAGACTCTCCAAAGGGAAAGGATAGCAAGAAGTGGCAGAGAACAGGAGGAGATGTACTTCTGTCTTGATGAACAACTGGTGAGAACAGCTCAGAACAAACCTGCTCTGAGCCTGACACTGACATCAAGGAAACAGAGCCTTGAGGGTGCCCTGCCATGTCATCCAGGCTTTCTCTAGAAGGAACAGCACCAGGATTGTGGCGCTCTCCCTGTTTTGTGGCACACCTATTTATTTGCCCTCAAACATAGATGTGCTGCATCCTGGCAATGATCTAGGACATAAAAATAACAGATCCCAGACTGATTCTGCTTCCTCTGTCATGCAGCTGGGCTGGGACTTCAGCAGTCCCTCCTGCCCACCCAAAAGGGACCCCAATGAACTTTATCAGCACAGGTTCTGTCATCAGTGAGGTCCTAAGCCAAAGCCCATGAATTTAAAGTGGGGTGGTCTGCACTGGTGAAAGTTCAGGCTTCAAACTTTTAGTAGGCATCAGGGATCATACAGCCAACTCAGCTCCCAGGACACTGGAAATTGAGAGTGCCCTTGCTGTGACACCAGTATGCCTATCTGGCGAGTTTCATGAACAATTTGGTGATTCCCTGCAGCTCTTCAGAAGATGCTGTGTTCAGAATCTTGTATGATTTAGCTAAGAAAAAACCCTACAGCTTAGTGAAGAGGTGAGTCTCACTATCTGCAACAAAGTACTCCTGATCTTAGCAACTTAATGGTATGCCATGTTAGGCAAGACTCTCTAATTAATGAGGGTGAATGGGACACTTTCTAGGAAGGCATGATGTTGGCACGGTGGTCTCCATGCCTCCCTGAAGCAGACACTGCTGTTTTTTATAGGCACACACCATTACCCTCTCTGAGCTACCAGTCTGGTCCAGTATCACAGTCCCTCTGCCTCTTCTCTTTCTAGACTTTGTCACGCTTTTGTTTAAAGTTGATCAGAGGGTTTGCAGGAAGGTCAGTGGTCTGGTTCTCTCCCATGGATAGATTAATCACTCGTGCACATCACTCCTGGGGAGAGCAACTGCAATGACCAACAACCACCACTTGCCCACAGTAGCCATTTGGTGCCCTGGAGCATCCGTGACATTGTCACATGAAGCAAAAACATTAGAAGATATCAACTACAGATGTTAATGGAGATAGGGAAAAAAATCAAAGGATAAAGTTAATCTGGATAGGCCAGTTCCTATCCATTATCAATACCTCAGAAAATTATAAAGAGGGGATGCGTGTGGAACACAGCCCCCTGTGAAATACTCACTTCCCCCGGGGAGGCTGTCTCTGTCGAAGATACATAGCTTGTACCCAAACTCATTCTCCAAGACTCCTCGCAGCGTCAGCAACACAAATTCCTCCTCCTCTGCGTTGCGTGCGTAAGACACGTACACATCATACTCCTTCCCATCTGAGCGTTGGGAGCAGAGAGAAACACGAACGGCAGAAGAGACACTTGAGAAGCTGCACATGCTAAGCCTTTGACTCGCTTCACAGGAAAAGCAGAAATGAAGGCTTGCTTTGAGCCCAGACACTGCAGGTTAAGGCACATCGATTTCCATAGTTACAAGACAGCAGCACTACCTCTCTGATTACCCAGCTTGAACATGCACGTACTTAGACATTGTTGGGTTGCTGAAGGCATGAGACCACAGCAAGTCGACCAACCCTTTCTGTCTAGGGTCCTTTTGTCTTTTGACATCTCTGACATTGCTTCCTGTCACTGCTGTCTCTCTGCATGAGCAGCCCCACCAGACAGAGACTTGCACCCTGCCTACACCCGCCAAGAGCCGTCGCATCCCCTTGGCAGGTTCACACCACAAGCTGCAAGGGTTCAAACACCCTCCTCATCCTACAGAGGAAGAAATCTCAGCTCAAAGTCCCAAGAGATGAACTCCCAGTAACACAGGGAAGCTGTGGAACAACTGAGAAGGGTGATTTCCAGATCCATTCTTTTGGATGCCTTCCCACATTTTAAAGCAAATGACCCTGGATTCATGAATCTTTACATAGAGCCACCAGAGAAACCAGGGACTTACTGAAACTTGATAACTTATCTAGACCATCTAGATCAGATGAAGCAGCTAGCCATCAGCAGGGCAGTGCACTACAGAGCCTGACACATCCATGCTTCACCTCTGAAAAGAATACAGAGGATTTCTCTCTCCTTTACCCTGACCTAAGCCTGGCTCCTGTTCTAAAATGACTCACAGGACTGAATGCAGGTATAGAAATGGAAGGTCAAAAATGTTATCATGCTATGAAGAGGGTTAAAAATAGCTTATATGAAAATTCCTAGAGGAAAACAAAGGGTCTCGCCTGGAGCAGGATAAAATAAATGTGAGTCCTTTAACTCCTTACCTAGAATGGTTTCATCTGTTCCAAAATGAGCTCGATAGAAGAGGACCATTTCAAGCCAATAAACATGATAGACAACTATCAGCACCACAACAAGCAGGATGGTTGCTCCCAGTCCACAGGCCAGCTCCACGGTGTACTTTGGTGCTACAACTGGTTTCAAAAGAGAAAGAGGAGGTCTGGTTAACAGAACAGGTTGGGCCTTCAGCTACGCAGGAACAAACTCATGTCAAACACCACAGAGGAACAGCCAAGACCCAAGGTGGCCTTTCAGAGTAAGGTTTGGCCTTTCAGTGGCCAAACCAAAGCTCTTCTGGTAGGACAAGTGATGGCTGGCCACCCTGGAGTCCCCATTCTGGGTTACTAGGTCTGGTTGAGATGCCAGAGCAAGTCAAAGAACAGGCTGGACTTGTATCTCTGAGCAAGACCCTTGGTGCAACCACAGGGTAGAATGACTTGATGGCAAACACCTACACAAGCTAAAACCAGCTCATGACTATGACCTTAGCAGTATATGCAAACTCTTGGGGCAATGCAACCGCATTTAATTCTACTAGGGCCAGCCAAAGCTCACCTGCAGCAAAATAAAGACAACAGCCACCATTTTCCCTCCACATCAAACCCACACAGTTCTTGTGGCTTGTCCTAGAGTGACAGCAGGATATAACTAGCCATTGTTTTGTGGTTGTTTTCTACCAGGAAAGAAGAATTGCAGTTCATTACAGAGAAGCTGAAATGCTTGCAAATAAATAGGACAACCTGTGGACATGAAGCCGGAGCATCACAGGCCCCCCAACTCATACAGTGTCTGTCACACCACTGCTGCTTCTTTGTATTAAGGACAGAAAATAACTTTTTTAACTGTATCTCTGGGCAACTCCATTTTTATGGCAATTCAGGTGGCAGCTGACATGCACACTGGCAAACCGCACAATAAAAGAGCAGCAATGAGTAGAGAAATCAACAATTTTCAAGATTTAATAAGTTTTATAAGAAACTTAATGAAAAAAAAAAAAAGAATGGAAGGAATTTAGCAACTTTCATTAGGTGATGAGCAGCAGAAGTACATGAGAAGGAGAGGGAAATCATCCAGAAAAAGCAGGAAACATATATAACCTAATGTAATGAAAGAGTTGGAGCCAAGATATTTATCTATTTGCTGAAAACTGGAAGATCTACTGGCTTGATCTACTGATCATTTCCTACCTTTCCATGTAATCATGGAAAACATTTGTAGATGCATTACTATTGTTTTACTAGACTGATACATGAGAAAGATCCATTCTACTATTACTAACAGATCATCTGCTTCTTCAGGGACCCACTGGGCTAGGAGACCAATAGGTTGTCTCTCTTGATCGAGGATAAAAAGGTGAATAGGTTTCCTTCCTTCTATTCATTGCACTTGCTGTTGCTGTAGCAACACTGCTATTTGTTCTACTGCTGCTTTGGCATCTGGAGTTAATATTCACTCTGATGCGAGATCTGGGTCCCCTTTCAACAGATCAAAAAGAGGTTTTAAAGTTGTATTATCAATTCCTAACATGGGGCGGACCCAATTAATTGTACTTAGCAACTTTTGTAAGTCATTCAATATCTTTGCATTAATTGCTATACAAAGGGGTTGCGGTTCAATGACTCTATCAAGTATCTTCCATCTTAAGTACATCCAAGGGGCACACTTTTGTACTTTTTCAGGTGCCACTTGTAGACCATACTTATTAAGATTCTCTAACAGATCATGCATCACAGGAACCAGCCATTTGGGCTCTTTTCCACAAACCAGAATATCATTCATGTAGTGACAAAATATCACATCCTTATATTTACGCCTTATATCGGGTAATGCTGCGAAGATATAGAGTTGGCAGATAGTTGGACTGTTTTTCATGCCTTGTGGCACTACAGTCGCTTCACTGGCTCTTGTCGATTTATGGAGGGCACACACTATGTCTTCTTTCCCTTGTGGAATGGTGAAGAAGCACTTTCAGATCTATAATTATAATGTCCCAGTTAGCTGGCAACGTAGTTGGCGATGGCATGCCTGGTTGCAGTGTTCCCATGCTCTCGATTATTGCATTTATTTGTCTTGGACCATGTAACAATCTCCATTTACCACTCTTTTTCTTGATCACAAACACTGGGGTATTCCACGGTCTCGTCATTGGCTGAAGGTGCCCTTGCTTCAGTTGTTCTTCTACTAGCTGCTGCAAAGCCTTGGCCTTCTCTTGGGGAAGGGGCCACTGATCTACCCAAACTGGCTTATCAGTGAGCCATGTCAAACAAATGGTAGGCTGAAATGCAGTGGCCCCTTCTAAAAATGCTTAGCCAGTTGTGATGTTTGTATGGTGGTGCCCCAGGCTCCTAGTATGTCTCTCCCCCATAGACTGAGCGGCACGTGAACTGATAGGGGCTGATATTGACATTCTGCCCGTCTGGCCCACAAATTTGCACTACCCTTACACTTTGACAGGAAGTAGAAGCTCCTCCAATACCAGCGAGTCCAGTACTCACTTCTACAGTGAGACAATTCTGAGGCCATTTGCTGGCTGATATTACTGTCATGTCTGCACCGGTATCAATCATGCCACACAATGATACTTCTGCAGGTCACTGATCCAGGTTGATGATTTGGTAAGACTGAGGTATGCAGCTTACATTGCTTGCACCCAATATATTGTTGGGTATCCTTTTGATCCAAAACCTTCAGGCTCCTCTACCTTTCATCTCTGCTTTTGGAATGGAGCTTCAGAAGAGCACTAATTGAGCTATATGGCTTCCTTTCGGTATAAAAACTGGTGGCAATAGTGTCCAGACCATGGCTTGAACTTGTCCTGTACAATCCGAGTCTATTACACCTGGCAGTACAAACAAGCCTGGCAAGATGATACTAGATCACCCTAACAACAAGGCACTCAATCCTCCTCCTAACGGGCCAGAGATGGCGAGGGCGATTTTGCAGACTGCTTTTGTTGTTATGCTGATGTCAGCAGCTGTGGTAAGGTCCATGCCAGCACTTCCTGCTGTGCTGGTTCTGAGGCCACCCAGACCTGTAGATCCTGGAGTATTCGTGTCTGAGCGCATCCCGGTCTCACGCTGTTCTGTTTGTTTCCCTGTCACGATGGCAGTGGTGGGCTGTCCTTATGATACCTCGATTGGCACTGGTTACTGTAACGATACCCTTTACCACAACAAGGGCATGGTGCAGAAGTGCCTGTATCTTTACATTGCCCTTGCAGACATCCTCACTTGAAATGTCCTACTTTGCTGCAGCTAAAGCACACTCAATCCTTTGTCACAAGGGTAGCAAAAGCTTGGGCAAACGCCTCAGTTTGGTAGGTGATAGACCCTGCTCTATTGCAGGGTCTTATGTTTCTATCATTTCTATCAGAGTGGGGTTTTTCAGATTTTGCAGGATGAGCTGGCAATCTACATTCACATTCTCTATTGCTAGCTTTAGCATAAGGGCTTCCTTAGCATCTACGTTCTCAACTTGCTTCTATATGACCTCTTGTAGTCGATCTATAAATGCCATGTATGGCTCTGCCACACCCTGTTTTATACTGGTAAAAGATTTCACTGCTTTGCCCATGTCTGGCACTTTAAATATAGCTTGTAGGTCTAGCTCAGCTGATTGTCACAGTATTTCAGGAGCCAGCTGCGCTTGCAGCTGTGGCGAGTTAACAGGGGGCTCCCCCAACAGCTGTGGCAGCCCTGCCCCTCTGAAAGGATCACCATCCGCACATCCTTAATTGTCAACAGCTGCTGCACTACACAGGTCCCTCCAGTGCGATACAAAAAGAACTTGCTACGTGGGTGTAAAAATAAGTTCTGATAGCTGTTTTATATCAAACGGAGTCAATATGTTGCCTTTCATTACCATACTGAGTAATCCTTGAGCATAAGGGGCTGTTAGTCCATGTTGCATGACAGTTTTCTGCATTTCTTTTATCAGCTCCCAATTGAGTGGTGTCCATGTGCTTGGTCCACTGTGTCACAATGTCAGAACCACTGGACATGTGAGAGCTTGAGCTGGATTTCTCGCCAATGTTTAGTCGGGTAATAATCGGGGCTCTTTGCGGCCCAGGGGGCAGGACTATCCAAATTTACTAGTTCTTCATTTTCTGGGCGAGTGACAGGCGGTGGAATCAGCGATTTTAAAGATGGGGAGTCAAACCTGAGTAATAATAGGGTATCTGCAGGGTGCACCGGTGGAGACATATACATTGGAGCAGATGGAGTAGGGTGTTTTGATTCTAGAAAACAGTCTCGAATGTCCCCCCAAATTTCCTTGATGTCTTTGCTTTGCCGTTTAGAGTCTCTTTCTTCTACCTCTACTGCTAAATTGTCCCCTGGAGCAGTAGCAGCACCAGCAGCGGTGGTAGCTGTCTGCTTGCATTTTAGTGCTGTTAGAGTCACGCACACGGCTGCCACACGGCTAAGTTTTTGAGCTGCAGGATCACCTTTAGTAGCTTCCTCAAATAGAAGAGACACAAAAGGCAGTGGTAGAATCAGCCCCAGGAAATTTTTTGCTTTTAGCCAAGGAAGCAAAAGTTGAAGGGTGGTCTCATCATAACTAATACTTCACCTTTTTAAAATTTTTGTCAAAACAGTAATTATAGCCTTCTCTTCTGTAGATAAGTTAGACTTCATTTCCACGTCCCCAGCTGCTCACCCTTAGGTGATGCAACATCCGGACTGCAGCTCTCTCCAACTGCTGCCTTCTTCATTCAGCTGGGCTGTTCCACCAGTCACTCTTCAGCTCCGTGATTCAGGTTCCTGTTCAGGCACCATTTGTGGAACATGAAGACATGGACTCTGGTAAAGGGTGAACCAAAGGCCTTTATTGGCAGGCGCTTGCTCTTTTTATACTAGCAACAAGCGATCCTGCTTTGTTTGCCTTATGCTGACAGGTTATTGTCTGCTGTGCACACGATATTTTCAACACAGTGATTGGTTCCTAACAGCTGTTCACATGCTCCAATCTGTCTCCCAATAACATCCTGCCCCCAGCTGTAGTTCCATCTTTTCAACCTCTACTTCCTTCTTTGTAACCTTCCACTCACTTCAAGGGTATAGTTATTGCTCACCAAGGTCAAACACTGTCTTGTAGTCATTTTCCTTTCCATTCCATTCCCCACACTTGATGGTGTAGTGGGATGGTCTGCAGTGAGCTCAGTTTAAGGTTGCTCTGCCAGCAGTGGCTGGGGGTGGTTCTTGGATTTCACTGTGCAACAGAGCAGAAAGGAGGGGTGGTGAGTAACCAGGTCTGTTCAGAGCAAACCCACTCAACTGTCCAGGAGCAGATGGGGGAGGAAGAGAGAGGATAGGACAGATCAGTCCACTAGAAAACAGCATTTACAGGCACGGCAGCACAGAGAAAGAATCTTAAGATTTTAGATTCGCTTCTGCCAGAATTATGTATGTAGGATGAGCCCACTGGTAGATGGTTTCAGCCTTTCTCAGTTGTGTTTTTGGTTTGTTGTTCCTAATGCTCCACAAAAGGTTCATCTCAAAGGAATGGGACTAAAAGGAAGAGAGCTCTCCCAGTAAATACCTTTGTGAGCCACGCTGATAGGGCAGCAGGGGGAAGGTGGTGTCTAGCATGAGCTACACAAAGCAGAGAAGCATCCCTTATGGGAAAGGGCAGGTCAAACCTACAGCAAAAGCAGGTGTTGAAGCTCTAGATGAGATTGATAAGGAGGCAGAAATATACACCTTAACCAGGAAACCTCACATACCTATAGTGAATGCTCAGTTCTTGTTACTGAGAAGTGGCTCTGGGAGACATGAACAAAACCTTTGATGAAAGAAAGATGTAGGGAAAAAATCCCACTGAACAGAGCTGGATCAGTCCTTACCATACATGTGAGATGGCTGTATCACTCCCTGAGCAAGGTCAATGAGTGCAGTCTGCCCTCTGAAGGGCACCAACTGGTAGCTGTTGTGTCACACAAAACCCTCATGCAATCAAGTAACCTGAAGTAATTTCAAGCAGCCTGTCCCCTCAGGCCTGCTTCAATCGTGGTACAGTGATGGGATGAGAACAACAGGTCTATCCAGCCCCCTCTCACTCTCCAGTCACCTGACTGGTAGGGTATGTGTGACATGCATCCATTGCTCCTGACCTCCAAGAAGTATTGCAGTATGACAGCAATAATATAGCACGGTGTACAGAAGAGTGTGCGCTGGGAAAAAAGCTCTGACGGAGCTACTTATTCCCCTACTGTTTCCCAGGGCAATGCTTGAGACAGGACCAACAGCTCTCTCTGACACTGCCTCATTTCTCACCCATGCTCTGCAAGAATTTTACCTTTCATGCGCACTATGGCCTGGCTACTGTCCTCGCCTTTGGCATTTCTGGCATAGCATGTGTAATTCCGTTTCAAGTCCTCTGCTGTGGCTTTTGTAACTGTTAGAGTCCTTATGATAGTTTTGTCTTCAAAATCTCTAGTAATTTCACTGTAAGAGAAAAACTAGAGTATTACATATGTAAAACTGCAGCAGATTCTTAGTGACAAATACTCCTTCCCCGATATAATCCAATCCCTTCTTTGGAAAAAAAAAAAAAAACCCCACAAAAAAACAAACACCAAAACACAAAACCAAAATACTTATAAATTGATACATAATTCAGTTTTTAATACAGCTGGTCCTTTATCTTTATCCTTAATATTTATTTTGTTACTTGTAATTTTCTCATTGCAGCTGTGTCACATTGTATTTTAGAGATAAAGGAAGTTCTTGCCTACAAAGCAACAAGACCTTATGAACTTAAGATTCAGAGTCCACATCACATTCCCTGTGCAATCCTGGACGAGTCACTTGGTCTCTCTGTGCCCGAATGGATCATCCAAAGAAATGGGGGTAATAGTTTTTCCCTTTGCCTTTTCTTTTGCTATGTAGGTTTGCAAACTGATTGGGACAGCAACTACCTTCCACATGTAATTCAGCACTGAGCAAACTCACCCTCATTTGGGTTCTTCATGTAACTGAATCTCTATTTCTCATAATCAATACTACATATAATGGTACTTTTTTGTTTTCAGCCTCTGTTTTTCAGAACATTTTATCACACTATTTGGGCATATTCCTCTAAATTAAATTGTCTGCCCATTTCAGAAGTCCCACAATAGCACCAGCTGTTGGCACCACTACCAGGATGCAAATAGGTGATGATGTGAACTAGTCCACAAAGCTCCCTCAAATCTTTCTGACAAGACACTGTTCAGGTCTGAAGGTCTCCTCCCTGGAGCTTATCAGAGCATGGTGCAGACACAAGGGCTTCTGTTTAACATGGAAGTGAGGAACTTCACGTGCCCTTGTAAGGTCTGTACCTACATGCCCCCTGCAAGACCCAAGAGACGGTTAAATACAAACGAAGGTTCACATTACTATGTTACCTTTGTGTGACTTTTATCTTTGGGTCCATGATGTCGTCTGTGTTTTTCCCATCTATAGTCCACCACACCTCATTCCGCGAGTCCTTTAGGAAGGTGAAGAAGACCTCACAGGGCAGAACAAGGTCATCTCCTGTGAAGAAAGGACCATGGTGAGGTATTGCAAAGCAGGAACAGCATCACCCTGACTTTTGTGCCTTCCCATGATCCTACCAGCCTGAACTCTGCCTCCCTTCAGGAGCAAGTGAGCCCAGCATCCGCCTTCAGATATTTGATAACAGTTTAACACCCCAGACATGTCCATTTATGACAGACAAATAAATAAGAAAAAAAATATTCTTCCTTTTCAAATGTGCTACAAATTTCTTGGCTGCACCAAGGCACCCACATGAAGGGAGATGCTTCACGTTGAACACTTCCTTGGAAAGCTGGGGAGTGTTAATCACCTCCACTGCTCAGGGTACAGATGCCATAAAGCAAATGATCCAACTCCACAAAAGCATTTTGGTGTGGGAACACCTGTGCAGGCATTTAACTTCCCCTCCACATCAGGCTTGGGAGGGTGAGTATCTTTGTGATCAGCCCGTAAGTGATTTTATCTTAAAGAATAACTATGGAAGAAGTCTGACCTGAGCCAAAAAAAGCTGTGCTTTAAGTGAATACTCTGCTACTAATCATCATCATTGGCATCACATTTATTACATCAATGTAATGGGACATAATCAATTCAATACAAGGGATTGCTCCAAAGAGCTATCAGTCTAAACGGATGGAGTGAGGGAAGGGGTGTGAGGCCAGCAAAAGGAGAGCTGTCATTAAATAGGAAGTAATCAGCCAAAAAGGGAGAGGAAATCAGCAAGAAATGGCCAGAAGGCTGAAGCTACCTAGGAGCTGAACAAAGGAGGGTTAGAGCAAACCATGGTCAGGGACAGAGCTGAGACAAGGTCTTACAGGAAGGAATTTGTCTAAGCAGCTGAGGGTCCCCATTTCATCTTCTTCTGCAGTTGCAGTCCTCATCTCCATGCCTGAACATCTACCTTTATTTGTGCTTGCAAAAATTAACTTTTAAAGCTGTGATCTCCTATTCTGGCACGGAGAACTGGCACCCCACACAGTCTGCCAGACAACTTGTGGCAGCTTGAGTGCTCTGCAAGGGAGGGCAACAGGGATGCAGTGGAAGGGGAGAGTTTCTGTGCCTGGCTGAATCTCCACATCCCAGCAGGCTGCCAAGGCAGTGAGAGCACACAGTGAGCATTGTAATTTACCTGCTTCCACTTCATAGGCAACTTTCTCATTTGGAGAGGTGAACTGTGGTGGCAAGGCCTTGTTCGGAGATCCTGCAGCAGAGAACAGAGAGCCCCCCATGGGGACCCAGACTTCATGAGAACCTGGGGTCCTTGCAGCCTCGCTCATGATGCCCTTGAGCCCCACTGCACACACCCTGATCTAACTTGTGATAGAGTCTTGCTGCAGAGCCCCATGCAAGGAGAAATCTAACTCTAGCTACCCCAAACTCAGGTCCAGACCCAGATTTTGAGGCTTTTCTAAAGTTAGGTAAGTATAGGTACAACTTTTGGGGCCTTTTCCATCGGGAGAGCTCCATACCCTTCTCATCTCCTACTCACCACAACCTGTACCAGTTTCTTTTTACTGCTGCTTCTAAAAAACAAAATAAAACATCAATTCCTGTCACAAGTATTTAATTCAGCTCTTAAAGCAGTAGTTGCCATGGGACTGAGCATGTACCCTACCATTTGCTAGGTTTTTAAACTGTCTACAATTCCCCGGCAGATCGGCTGATCCTTTGTGCCTGGGGCAGACCTGTCCAAGCACTGGGCTGGGTAACTGGAGCCCTGCCTGCCAATTGGTAGTCTCAACCTCAGCATGCAAGGTTTTGAGATTGCAAAGAAGACTGAGGCAAGTAGGCTAAAATGGGACAATCCTACAAATGATGATGAGCAAAGGGCACTGGAGACAAAAATGAGCAAGAGTGCCAGGGTTATGCATTCACATGCCAGCAGAGGGTACCCCTGGCTGTGTCATGGGTTGTACCTCACCAGCCTAAGCCTGGTCACCCTTGTGATGTTCAGGGCATTTGACATGGTGGTGGATAGGACCTCCAGTGCAACATGTCCTGGGCAGTCATGTGAGGCTGACCCCAGCAAGCAAAAATATACCAGGTCAGTTGGGTACTGTAGATTAAGGACAACCACAAATGGCTCCTGTGACAGACTCTTCTAGCTGTTTTCACCACTTCTGCAGCTATCCACCTGTATTTCACACATTTTAAAGTAATTCTTACCCACCACCTTCATCTTTATGGTTCTGGTGAGATTATAGGTTCTTCCATGGTCCTTGAATGTCACAATACAGGTGTAATTTCCTTTATACGCACTGCGGACAATGCCAATGACAAGCCTGGGCCCTTGGGGGTATCGCTCATGGAAGCCATTGATCAATCTGCAGCCCTGGAGTCAAACAGAAGAAAACTTGAGTATTGTGATTCAAAAGCAAAGATACTGGTAAAGATATTAGTAAAGACTAAAGGACATGTCCCCTGTTGATGTCAGCATGTCTAACTCTTTTGGGACTAATCAGGATACTCTGACTGATTTCAGCTGAGGATAAGCCCCCAAAATTGGCACCTGGCAAATGAGAATCTGTAGTACAGAAACCTTAATAACTCTTCTCTTTCTGTCAGGCAAGGCAGGAAACCTCTGCCAAGTACCAAACTAGAGATCCCTTCTCAGAAAGGGGTTATGCAGATGACACCTTGATTGTCATAAAACCTGAAGATGTGCACATTTTCCAAGAGATTATTTCTGAATGGTACATTTCCAAATCAGATACATCCTAATAGGGCAGTATAAGATAGGGGTCATACACCATTTTTAATGATTTTTATTAGGCATGGAATGACTTGCTGTCTGAAAAATTACTTCCATGGGGTTTTTTTTGTTTCATTCTGCTAATTGATTGTTGAGATGTGAATTTCAATGAATGGTACAAGTAAAGGATTTTAATTTCTGGAGTGAAATCACTTGCCTTGGATATAAAAGTAAGCTTTTCCTGAAGTGTTTTAGAGTTGGATTTTTTTCTTCTGGGGTGTTTTTTTAATTATTTTTTTTTTTTAATAATCAGATATATTTGTTGCCAACTTATTCTATTATAAAATTCACTCATTCAGAACCTTCCATCTAGAAATCCAAAAGCTCTTTCTAAGCAGTTAGAGAATTCAGTCCCATAACCCTCTGGCTGCAAATCCCCTGTGAATTCTTATTCTCTCTTTACTAAAGGCATCCACCTTTAGAAAAACACCAAGGTCAAAATTTAATAAAATTGAGCAGCAATTCTGTAGGCAAGAGCCTGAGGATGGCTGGAGACAGCCTGATTATCAGCACAGTAAGGAGGGTAGAGCAGGGATGTCTTCATCTTCAGAAAATCGGTTTGCTGAATTGTGTCAAACAGGGCACTCGTGGTTTTTGCAGAGGCTCAATGTACCACTCCATTTCTTGACCTCAAGGGATTTTGGAAAGGATGCTATTTTCAGGAGCAGATGTTTTGGTTGGTTTTGATTATGGGTTGGGTTTTTTTGGTTTGGTTTGGTTTTTTGCATGTGTGGTTTTTTTGTTTTTCTTTTGATTTTGGTGTTT